>JAWQEG010005700.1:0-2500 GCA_033782935.1 Petrolisthes cinctipes
CCAAGCCAGTCGTCCTCACCTGATTCATAGCCGGGGTGCCACGACCTAACCTGATCCATTTCTCAGACGTCGGGGAGAGCGGACGGTGTATTTTTCGCCTTGCCGAGTTTCCTCTTCCCCCACAGTGCCAGGCCAGAGATGCAGGGGAAGGGAGGGGTGAAGAAGAGAGTAGGAGGAGGAGAGGGGAACAGGGAGAGAGGAGAGCAGGAGAGGGGGTGTAGATGGGGAGAGGAGAGCAGGAGAAAAGGGGAGCAGAAGGGGAGAGGAGAGCAGCAGAAAAGGAGAGAGAGAGAGAGAGAGAGAGAGAGAGAGAGAGAGAGAGAGAGAGAGAGAGAGAGAGAGAGGAGCATGCAGATGGGGGGAGAGGAGAGCAATGGGAGTAGGAAAGGGGAGCAAGAGGTTAAGACGGAAGGCTGGGAGGGTGGGTGGGGGGGGGAAGACGGAAGTAAGGGGAGGGGAAACGGACGCAGGGGGGGGGGGAAGATGGGAATGTGGGTGACTGTAGGGTGGATAGATGGGGAGTCAGTCAGGGTGATAGTGTGAATGTAGAGTGCATGGGTGAATGTACTGCTGAATGGGTGAATGTAAAGGGTGAGAGATTAATGAGTGTAGGAGGGATGGGGTGGGGGTGGGGGTGGGGGGGGCTTCAGTATGGGTGCTGCAGGGGATGAAGGGAGGAGGATGCATGGAGTGGTGTTGGGAGTGGGTGAGTGGTGTTGGGAGTGGGGGAGTGGTGTTGGGAGTGGGGGGAGTGGTGTTGGGAGTGGGTGAGTGGTGTTGGGAGTGGGGGAGTGGTGTTGGGAGTGGGGGAGTGGTGTTGGGAGTGGGGGAGTGGTGTTGGGGAGTGGGGGAGTGGTGTTGGGAGTGGGGGAGTGGTGTTGGGAGTGGGGGGAGTGGTTTCGGGAAGTGGTGAGTGGGGTTGGGAGTTGGGGAGTGGGGTTGGGATGGGGGAGTGGGGTCGGGTGGGTGGTGTGGGTGGGAGTGGTGGGTTGGAGTGGGGGGAGTGGTGTTGGGAGTGGGGGGAGTGGTGTTGGGAGTGGGGGAGTGGTGTTGGGGAGTGGGTGAATAAGGTTGAGAATGGATGTAAAGGGTATGAGTCAAAAGTCCATTTATTCCCACCTACTCTTTTTACCCCTTTGGTTTATTAAGGGGGTGCGGGAGTAGGGGGACGCGCTTGGGGTGGGACTGGGGGGGGTGCGGGGATAGGGGGGGACGGCTTGGGGTGGGTAGAAAGCCTGTCCCCTATTCCCGCACCTCCCATAACCCCCCCCCCCAAGCCTGTCCCCCCTACTCCGCACCCCCCAAAACCCCCACACCCCCCTAAACCTCCCCCCAAGCCTGTCCCCCTACTCCCAAACCCCCTTAAAGAAACCAATACTGAAGTTAAACCAAATATATTTACATGGGGAGAATGATATGGGTAACACGATTTTATTTATTTATTTTCATTTTTCATTTATTCATTGTTTGTAAAACTGAGTCTTGTATGATTAAACAGTATATAGGCTTTTTCTTTGTCAGTCTTTTTATATAAATATTTCTGTAATTTTTATATATATACATTTATTTGATTATTATTCAGCTCCCAGAGAAAGACAACTCGTATAACAAGGCGCAGTCAATACACTAGTCATGGCCGCGGCAAGCTGAGGCACCCCGCTGTGACTGATTTGAAATGGAAAGAACATCCCCGTGTAGATATGCCTGACTGGGGCCTCCACGACTCAAGCCATGTGGATATACATATGACCAGGACTCTTCCCAGAACTGCATCCCAGCTATTGTACCCACTTTGACTGAGCGAGTGGATGTGATATACATATTCTTTAGTGTGTGAGCCTTAGCGTGGGAAGAGTTTGATAATCTCAACTCGTGTTAGTTATGGTTTGCCAGAAGCCATGTGACTCTGAACTACAGTATGTCTGAACAATGCATAATATGAAGCGCATTAAATAATCATACGGTACTACAAAAAATAAAAATAAATCACCACTATAGGCATACTAATGTAACCCGTAACATACCAGTCAGTGTTACCACCATGTCATTTGTTTCCAGGTATAAGACGGTATCGTTCTTGAATATGGATTCATCTTCCCAAGCGGTGAGAACCAAAATTTATACATATATGCACATCAAGTGTAGTGATAACATTTGATAATAATACATTCCAATAAAACTCTATCCGGCTTCCAAAAGATGAACATAATTGATAATGAATATACTATACATACATACATAAACTCGCTAAGTATATATACATTTCAATCCAAAGTCTTTTCGTATGCTGCCCACGCGTCACAGTGGCAGTGGATAGGACATTTGGTACCCCCCCGCACACACGGTTTGATGGAGTGAGTGTACTGTGTGTGATTCAGTAGCACCTGCTCTGATGCTCTGCTACCCATTTAGTTAGAGGGCAGGTGGAGGCAGGACAGCATCACAAAGAGGGCAGGTGTGGTGACTGGCTCGTCGCTCCCTTCTTGTGTTCATCACTCGT
>JAWQEG010005700.1:7500-34932 GCA_033782935.1 Petrolisthes cinctipes
GAACAGAAGGAGGAGGAGGAGGAGAAAATATAAAATAAATAGAAGAAGAGTGCAGGAAGGAGGAAGAGCAAAAGGAGGAGAAGGAATAGAGAAAGGAAATAGGAAGGAGGAACAGAAGGAGGAGGAGGTGGATGAGAAAATCCAAAATGAATAGGGGAAGAGCAAGAGGAGGAGAAGGAATAGATAAAGGAAATAGAAAGGAGGAGCAGAAGGAGGAGGAGGTGGATGAGAAAATACAAAATGAAAATAGAGGAAGGGTGCAGGAAGGAGGAGGAGCAGAAAGAGGAGGAGGAGGATGAGAAAATACAAAATGAATAGGGGAAGAGCAAGAGGAGGAGAAGGAATAGAGGAAGGAAGTAGGAAGGAGGAAAGAGGAGGAGGAGGAGGAGAAAACACAAAATGAAAATAGAGGAAGAATGCAGGAAGGAAAAGGAGCAAAAGGAGGAGATGGAATAGAGGAATGGTGCAGGAAGGAGGAGGAGCAGAAGGAGCAGAGGAAGGAGGGGCAGTGGGAGGGCTGTAGGAAGGGCAGAGGGAGGGGCGGCAGTGGATTTCCTGGCGGGTGCTGGTGATGGATGGGGTGTCAGCGGCCCAATCCCGCCCCCCCGCGCCGGCCAGGGGGAAGAAAAGGAGGAGGAGGAGGGGGCGTCTCTCCCCTCCTCCTCTTCCTCCTCCTTCCACTCTTTCCTTCCTTCCTTTTCTTTCTTTTTGTCTCCTACACTTTTCTGATTGTTCTTTTTTCTTTGTGCCTCTCCATCTCACTTTCACTTATATATATTTTCTTTTTCTGTAGTTCCGCCTCACTTCTCCTTTCCTCATATATCTATCTGGCATTTTAAACAATTTTCACAAGTTTGAATATTGATTATTCTCTACGGTTTTCCTGCCTTCCTTCCTTCCTTCCTTCCTAGCCCCTCTTTCCTTTTTCCTGCTAAACCATGAAAGATTTAGTTATTTTCTTGTAAAATTTCTCTACAGTTGTCATGTGTTTTCATCGGTGGAAATTAGTAGAATAATAAAGGTCCCACTAATTTAATGAATGGATGGTTAAGGGGAGAGTAGGCTATACTTTTGGTACAGTACATTGGAGTGCCTTGATTCCTCCAAAATACTCCAGGAAACAGGACTAGATTAACAAAAAATAATGGTTTCCTGTGGCTTGGAAGGCTTTGGAGGAATCCAGTTGCTCCAGATTTACCACCAGTATAATACCCCCTTAATCAAATAGGAGGACAGAATACAAAACAATACTCAATTAAGGTGTTGCTAAATCTGGAGTAACTAATTCCTCCAAACTATTACAAGCAACAACCAGCCACTATTATTTTTGTTAATCGGGTCCTGTTTCCTGGCATACATTGGAGGATTTAAGAGTATACTATCCCCTTATTTCGAGAGCTGGTTAATTAATTGAATAAGGCCTTGTTTTCAATTCCTCGCATACATTCACTAATTCCAATCAACCAGTTTGTGTAATCTTTTCTGTTTATCCTTTTTTATTGATATTACGTCATTTTCTGCAATTGTCTCGCTTTTTTATATACACAATTATTTCCTCGTATTAAATTAGAGCTGCTACCGATTGTTTACTGTTGTTCTTATATATTTATTCTATTAATATTTCTCTCACACTACAACAATAACCACAATAAAACACAACAAAAACCACAACAACAACAACAACAAATACAATAAAAACAACCACAACAACAACGACAACAATTACAATAAAAACAACCACAACAACCACCACCACAACAATTACAATAAAAACAACCACAACTACAACAACAACAACCACAACAACAACAACAACAACAACAACAACAACAACAACAACTACAACTACAACAACTACTACTACTACTACTACTTCTAGATGCTGTTGCAATTGCTTCCCCTTTCTCTCTCTCTCTCTCTCTCTCTCAGCTCAATTACTCACCCCCCTCCATCTCCTTCAATAGCTAGCTCTCCCTCACTCTCACCCTCTCACTTAATCTCTCCTTTCACATCAGCCTCCTGTGGTCTCTTAGTTTCTCCTCGCTGTGTCTGTTTGTCTCTTCTTTATTCCTCTTTATTTCTATTTCTCCATTCTGTTAGCGTGTGAATCTTGTTACCTCTCTCGGGTCTGTTCGTTTTTCCTGACTCTCGTTTTTACATTTTCTTATTTATTTCCATCTCTTTCTCTCTCTCTTTTGCTGTTTTTCTCTCTTAGCCACAAATTACTCTTTCTCTCTCTCATTCTTTCACCAAAACTTTGTTCCTTTTACCCAATATCATAGATCATCTCATTTCTTTTATTTCTTAATATTATTTTATATTCTTAAAGCTCTCTCTAAATTCTCCCCTCCTTCCATTAGTTCCTCCCTTCTCTTCAATATCTAGAGTGTCCCTTGGGAGGATTTTTCACTCGAGTTTCCTCTCTCACACCTTTGATATTGTTTCCCCCCCTCCATCCCTCCTCTCGTTCACCCGTAGCCACCGACCCCTTTGGCATGAACCCCCTGCTCTGTTACTCAGCTTCCTGTGTCCTTCCCACCCTGCATGCTCCCTCCTCCACGAACGAGCACTTGTTAACTATCTTCTTTATTATCGTCGAACCCATTTCCCATTATCTCTCCACTCCGTTCCAGTCTCCCACAATCTATCCTTTGCTGACCTCGACCCAACCTTTGCCATATCTTCCCATCACCTGCAGTCCCATCCCAGACCCTACTACCCACAACCCAACCCTTGCCACTTGGTCCTATCCCTTGCTGTCCCCATCCCAGACCCTACAACTTCACAACCCAACCCTTGCCACTTGATCCTATCCCTTGCTGTCCCAATCCCAGACCCTACAACTTCACAACCCAACCCTTGCCATTTCGTCCCAGCTCCTGCCGTCCCCATCCCAGCTGCTGACGCCCCCTCCTCCTCCTCCTCCTCCTCCTCCTCCTCCTCCTCCTCCTCCTCAGCCCCCTCCTCCTCCTCCTCAGCCCCCCTACTCTCCCCTCAGCAGCGTCTTGTGGCCATTAATCAGTTGGTCCTTTACAGCCCCTCCCGACAACACTGGGCAGAGCAGGGCGGTCAGCACAGGCAACAGGTGCGAGCCCAGTTGAGGTGAATTGAGCCGAGGTGTGGTCAGGTGCATGAAGCGAGATAAGAGTCGTTAGGTATGGTGAGGTGAGAGGGTATGAGGTGAGTAGTGGTTATGCAAGGTGATGTGAGATAATGTATGGTGAGTAGTGGGTAGGTCAAGTGAGGTGAGGGGGTATGAGGTGAGGGGGTATGAGGTGAGTAGTGGTTATATAAGGTGATGTGAGATAGTGTATGGTGAGTACGGTAGTGGTTAGGTCAAGTGAGGTGAGGGGGTATATGAGGTGAGGGGGTATATGAGGTGAGTGGTTAGCTAAGGTGAGAGGGTATGAAGTGAGGGGGTATGAGGTGAGGGGGCATGAGGTGAGTAGTTAGCTAAGGTGAGAGGGTATGAGATCAGATGTGGTCAGGTGAGGGGAAGCGAGATTGCATAAGGTTCGGTCAGGTATCATACATAGCCCATACATATTCTACCATCACCGAACACACAATTTCAAGCCAATATTCTTGCCCAGGCCAGAGAAACGGACCGGTAAAAAAAAAAATATATATATAATAAGATGGGGTTAAAGAAGATATAAAAACAATGCAAATAAAAAGACAAAAAGAAGATTAAATTGAGGGAAAATATTAAGGAGGAGGAGGAGGAGGAAGAGGAAAGGTGAGGAGAGATGGAAGGAGGAGGAGGAGGAAGAGGAAAGGTGAGGAGAGATGGGAGGAGGAGGAGGAGGAAGAGGAAAGGTGAGGAGAGATGGGAGTAGGAGAAGGAGGAGAGGAGGAAGAGGAAAGGTGAGGAGAGATGGGAGTAGGAGAAGGAGGAGAGGAGGAGGAGGAGGAGGAGGAGGAGGAGGAGGAAGAGGAAAGGTGAGGAGAGATGGGAGTAGGAGAAGGAGGAGAGGAGGAAGAGGAAAGGTGAGGAGAGATGGGAGTAGGAGAAGGAGGAGAGGAGGATGTAAGGTGAGAACAAGACAGGATGGTATAGATGAAGTGGTCTTACATCATCATCATCACTCGAAGCTACAGTTCACCAGTTCAAGGGCATAAACGACCAAGAGCCAACGTCACTGCCTAACTCTATCAATCTCACCTATTCTCTGTTAAGCTCAGTGTTGATTAATTATCGATAAGGAGGTCATCAATAAGAATATATATCCGTTTAATTATATGTGATACTGGTAAACACATGGCATACTTTATTGTTTACCAAAATTGTAGATCTGTGGGCGCTTGGTGGATTGTGCCTCGGAGTCCTTCACTTGATGTAAGAAGAGAAAGGGAGGGAATGGAGGGGTTGAAAAAGTAGGCAAGAAAAATACTGCAAAGGGAAACGAGAAGGAAAATATAATAAAATAGGAAGGAGAAGAAGGAAGGGGACAACAAGACGAGTGAATAGGTATGCTCATAAAGTTAGTTTAACAATCTTCTTTTAATGTTAGGATTATTATTATTATTATCACTGGTGGGTAAAAAAAAAAAAAAAAAAAAAGCGAAAACATAATACATTTTTTCCTTATCCGTATCATTACTTGCTTAAACAATATCACACAAAGACTTGGCAATACAAATCATACAATAATCTAAAAGGGACATTCGGGACTTAGGGTACATCACTGGTTATAGTAATACTTAATACAATTAATTCTTTCCATATCCATACTTGCTTAAGGACCCTGTGATCGTGTATGAATCCTGGTGGCTTCTGATTCTTCCTAACCATGCCACGAAACAACCTCCTTCCAGATAAGTACTGTTTCGTGGCAAAAATTTGAAGGACTCATTTATCTCCAATTTTCTGACTACATCACAGGGTCCCTTAAAAAATATCACAATGCAAATCACACAAAAATCTATGAGGTAAATTCGGGACTTCAGGGTAGCATCGACGTTTTTTATGGTGGGTGGACGTACTCATCTCTCAGTGCCAGTGAGAGTGAAACTGAGGCACTGAGAGGAGGTGGCGGCTTGGCACTATGGCCCCCGGGAGTGCCATGTGTTTTGGCACTGAGACCCGGGTGCTGTCATTACGAGAACCGACACAGAGGGCAGCACTTTACAGTCCTCTTTTTTCCTGTGCATTTTATTTTCTGTTTACCATTTTCTTTGCTCGTGTTCTTCCATTTTTCTACTTGATGTTGCGTTGTTTTTATTTTTCCCTCAGTCTTCATAATTTTTTAGTTCATGTCGAGTAAGCTGTTGTTATTTTTTTAAATTGATATTGCTACATATTGATTCATAGTAAGAGCATTGTTTACATTTTCCATTGCTGTTGCACCTAATATTACATCCCTTTTCTTATTCATTCAACCTCATTTCATTTTAATTTTCTTCTTTTCCTTTCCTCCTCTCGTTCCTTCATCTTTTCCACACTCCACATCACCACCACACCACCACCACCACCACCTCCTCCTCTTCCATGACACATCACCCCCATGTCAAGTACTTGCCCTCAGGATTACACGATTTATCTCTGTAACAATGACAAACGGAGACCAGAGATTATTTTGGTCACCGACGTCCCCCTGCCCATAAGGCCCAGTCACCAATACCCAACCCACGGGACTCTCGCACCTACTAAACGACGTGACTTGAGACTGTGATGACCCTCCTCCTGCTCCTTGGGCCCCATGACAAACCATCGTCAAGAATGTAAACTGTATTCATCTCCCAATTGTACATAGCTACTACTGCAGGTATATTGGCTTTGTCTTGCCCTCACTCCTGACATGACGAAGTACATTAACCTTCATTATCTTTGTTTATCAAGTTTGTATATAAGTAATAACACATATTCTACAACCCCATGACACAATGATATACTGTATAAATAACATAACAGTCAGTACAGTTACAATTTTCCCATTTTCCTCTACCCAGTAACGATACGTATATATTACAAGAGTGTATCATTAACCATTCAATTAAAACTAAGAACAAGGAAGGTATAAATGTGATTAAATAGACCTACGACTGTCAAGGGACGTGAAAATCGTAACATCTCTCTTTCTGCAAATTAAGACTTTCTGGTGGTTTGCTTTAATGACTCTCGTGCAGATCGTAGTTAAAGGAAGATTTTTCTTTTTTATTGGACGGATGATAATGACTTTTACGCCTATAATTTAATCACTTGTAAAACTAAATACTCGAAGTTACAAACATACAAACGATCAGCAATACAGTACGATACATTAATACACTACAATACAGTAAGATACAATACATTACGAACAGAATCTACAGACGTGAAAATTAAAACGAAAAGTGAGACTAGGAGAAGAAAAAACAAAACCGTCTTCACTTCAACTACACCGGCAGGCACAGTGGAAGCAGAGGTACAGATCAGGACAAAAGTTTACCTACACTGTCTGCTTGGATTGATGATCTTCTTGAACTGTGGGTCACTAAAACCTTAAAGGGGGACTCCAGCTTCTAAATGTAGTATACAGAAAGCGAAGAGGAGAAAAAGGGTTGTGGTGATGATAGGTAGGTAGTAGGTGCTAAGGTTGTTTTGGGATAAATAATAACAACAAAACTGTGAGAATTTTTGAATGGAATGAAAACTAGCATAGGTATAAAATAATATGGAAAATAATAGTCTAAATATCCAAGTATGAATGCATCGAATGAGTGTGTGTGGTACTGTAGGTGAAGAAAGAGAAACTTATAAACTGGTAATATGGAAGTTGGGGGAGGAGCCTTTTTCTATTGACTGTAGAGAAGACCATGAAAGGAGAACAGGCTGCACCATATTACCATACCTGCCATTCCTCGCCCAGACCATTACTGCCTCGCTATGCCTGTCGTGGAGGGAAGGGGGGAGGCGAAGCTGAGGGGGTCTGTAGTATAGGGAACGACGTACTGGAGCGAGCAATGCGATCAGAAAGCGAGGGAAAAGGATAGGAATTGGAGAGCAAGTAAGAATAGGTAGAGAACAACGTGACGGAATAACTATAGGGCTACAATGATAGACGGTGAAAGGGAGTGAAATTATCAAGGGAGGAGGTACTGAGAGAGATTAAAAAAAAGGATATAATAAAGCAAAGAAAAAGTTTTAAAAGGAGATCTGAGGTGGAAAAAGGTTGGAAGGTGAAAATACGAAATTTATGATGAACTATAATGAAATGCAAATGATTAGCAATTAGTAAGAGGATTATTGATCATTGAAGAGCCGAAGAGGAAAGGAATTTTAATGAAAGAAGAACAAAAAAGACACAGTATATGAGGAAAAGATAGAAGATGCAGGAGAAGTGAAGTTGAAGGAGATAAGAGACAGAAAAGATGAGAAGGGAAAGTGGGAATAAACAAAAGAAATAACAGGAAGGAAACAGAAGAAGGAAAGACAAAAATATAGTCAACGGGAAACAAAACGAAAAAGTGGAGGAATGTTACAGAGAAAGGGGGAGGGAGGAGGAGGAGGAGGAGGGGAAGCGGAGAGGGGGGGGGGTGAGAGGAAGGGAAGCAGGAGGGGTGGGAGGGAGTAGTGGAAGTTGACAGACATGGACCCCTCCTTCCCTCCTATTCCCATCTCTCCTTACTTCCCTCCCCTCTCCGTCTCTTCCTCTCTCCCACCCTCCCTCGTACCCATCTCCTTCCCTTCTATTCCCCTCTCTCTTTACTTCCCTCCCCTCTCCGTCTCTCCCTCCCTCCCTCGTACCCATCTCCTTCCTTCCTATTCCCCTTTCTCCTTACTTCCCTCCCCTCTCCGTCTCTCCTTCTCTCCCACCCTCCCTCGTACCCATCTCCTTCCCTCCTATCTCCCTCTCTCCTTACTTTCCTTCCTCCCTCCCTTCTTCTTCCCGGTCCCAGCATTCTTCCTGCCTCACGAAACTCCTAATGTCAAGAAGGAGACGGCCACCTTGTAATGTATGAAGGTCCCCCACACGAAAAATTCTCTTCACCGGGTATGTATTTTGGTCGACGTGGATGGATTATCTATGTACACCCGAGGGACAAGATACAGTATAAGACCTGGACGGGGTATGGCTGGCACGGAAGAACGATTTGTGGTTCTCAGTATGCGAGGATGTGAAAAGATCAACATAGAAGTAACAGCTACATCAGCATTACCCACGACAACATCAATACTAAGATTTATGGAATTGTAAGACTAGATAAAAAGGAAAAATGTGACCAGATGTAATTAGACTTTTACGTAAAACAATTGCGATATCCGATTTCACCCTAAATAATAATGCAGTGTGAATAAAATAATCTGCTTTGTTGGAAGAAGAGGGAGTGCCAGAGGGTTAATGCCAAGGGATTTGAATGCCAGAGAGTTTGACTGACAGGGGGATTGAGTACCAAGAGGTTGAGTGCCAGAAGATATGAGTGGCAGGAGGTTGAGTGTCAGGGAGTGTGAGTGCCAGGGTGTTTGAGTGCCAGAGGATGTGAATGCCAGGGTTTTGTTTGAGTGCCAGGGTATTGTTTTAGTGCCAAGGTGTTTGAGTGCCAGGGTGTTTTCTTGAGTGCCAAGGGAGTTGTTTGAGTGCCAAGGGAGTTGTTTGAGTGCCAGAAAGTGTGAGTGCCAGGGTGCTGTTTGAGTACCAGAGGGTTTGAATGCCAAGGGAGTGTGAGTGCCATGGTGTTGTTTGAGTGCCAAGGGAGTGAGGGCATGACCTGGCACCTCATCCCAGCATCATCAGTCTCCATGCCCGCACTCGCCGCCTCTCAGTCCACTTTGTTCAATCTGGGGACTATATATGTCTGGACAGGGTAAACACGGATGAGGGCGAGAGCGAGAATGAGTGAGAAAATGAGAAAAAGAAAAGTGTATAAGAAAGTGAGAAAAAGAGTGTATAAGAGTGAGAGAGTATATAGGGGAGTAATGGAAGAAAAAGAGTGTATAAGAGTGAAAGAGTGAGAAAGTAAGAAAAAGAGTGAGAAAGTGAGAAAAAGAGTGTGTAAGAGAGTGAAACAGTGAGAAAAATAGTGCATAAGAAAGTGAGAGAGTGAGAAAAAGAGTGCATAAGAAAGTGAAAGGCTGAGAAAGATTGTACAAGAGAGTGAAAAAGTGAACATAAAGTGTATAAGAGAGAGATTGAGAAAGTGAGAAAAAGAGTGTGTGAGTAAATTGGTGAGGGAGTGAATGAAGGAGCTTATGAATACGAGTGAGTGAGAAGGGGAGGGAAAGAAAGGAGGCATTACATAGGGTGTGTTATCGTATCAGGAAACGAGAGTAAACAAAAGAATAAGACATTGCAGAAGGTGTTAAGCAAGTGTTGTCAAAATGCAAGTGCTCTGAATCGGTCGTCTGAGTGAACAGACTGAGTTAACAAGCACATGATTTGTATGTGTGAATGAGATAAATGAGTATGTATGTATGTGTGAAGGAGATAAGTGAGTATGTATGTATGTATGTGTGAAGGAGATAAGTGAGTATGTATGTATGTGTGAAGGAGATAAGTGAGTATATATTATGAATGTGTGAATAAAATGAGTATGTATGTATGTATGTATGGGTGAATATGATAAGTGAATATGTATGTATGTATGTAAATATGTATGTGTGTATATATGTATGTGTGTATGCATGTATGTGTGTATGCATGTATGTGTGTATACATGTATGTGTGTATGCATGTATGTGTGTATGCATGTATGTGTGTATGCATGTATGTGTGTATGCATGTATGTGTGTATGCATGTATGTGTGTATGCATGTATGTGTGTATGCATGTATGTGTGTATGCATGTATGTGTGTATGCATGTATGTGTGTATGCATGTATGTGTGTATGCATGTATGTGTGTATGTATGTATGTGTGTATGTATGTATGTGTGTATGCATGTATGTGTGTATGCATGTATGTGTGTATGCATGTATGTGTGTATGCATGTATGTGTGTATTTGTGTGAGTGAATCAAGCTGTGTGAGAGTGACAGTGAGTGTATAAGACAGACGATATCAGTGACAACATCAAGGGAGTGAGACAGCACTATCCTAATTTACTGACCACTACAGACAAGTAAGAGAGAGAGATAGAGAGAGAGTGAGTGAAAGAAAGAGAGAGAGAGAGAGAATGAGTGAAAGAAAGAGAGAGAATGAGAATGAGTGAAAGCAAGAGAGAGAGAGAATGAGTGAAAGAAAGAGAGATAATAACATAATAAAAAAAAAAATTACGAATGGAATGAAGAAGAAAAGAATAATCCACAACCAGGCCAATAAAAAAAAAAAAAAATGAAAAATGAAACAGTGTAAGAAAACCAGGTATTTTTTTTTTTCCCCTTCCCCCTTTTCCCTGATAATGAAAATGGATGGTGGAGGTGTCGGGGGAGACTCTCACTCATACCGGAATCCTGACTCGGTGAATTCAATTACCACGAAAATTAGAATCGTCAGGATGTAACTTTTGTCTCGGTTTTATTTTGTTTTTGTTTTTCGCTTTTATTTCCCATGTTCTGTCTTAACTATTTTTTTCTTTACTATTTTTCCTTTTTTTGTTTTATTATTTACCTTTTTGTCTTTACTATTTTTCATTTGTTGTCTTTACTATTTTTCCTTTTTTTGTCTTTACTATTTTTTCCTTTTTTGTCTTTACTATTTTTCCTTTTTTTGTCTTTACTATTTTTTCCTTTTTTTGTCTTTACTATTTTTCATTTTTTTGTCTTTACTATTTTTCCTTTTTTCGTCTTTACGATTTTTCCAATTTCTCTCTTTACTATTTTTCCTTTTTTCGTCATTACTATTTTTCCTATTTCTGTCTTTACTAAATTTCCCTTGACTTTACTATTCATTCCTTTGTTGCTTTTACTTTTTTTCCTTTTCTTGTGTGTACTAAAACTAATTTTTTTTGTTTTACTTTTTTTTTTTACTTTCTTCTCATATTATTATTCCCTTTCTTGTCCTATTATTATTATTCCCATTTTGTCTTTACTATTTTTCCTTTTTTTTGTCTTTACTATTTTTTTCCTTTCTTGTTTTTACTACTTTCCTTAAACTATATAATATTATACTACCACCATCACCACTATTTACTATCTCTGCAACCAGTATTTTTCAACCACAATCACCAACATTCATAAACCACAACAACAACTACCACAATTCCCAACCACCATCGTTTCCACCAACATTCACAACCAAAATTCACATCCAACAACAACAACAACAACATTCGTCCTTTCCACCAACATTCATCAACCACAACTACCACTATTCATAAACTACAACAACTATCACCATTCTCTTCAACCAACATTCATCAACCACAACAACTACCACAATTTTCAACCACCATTCCATTTCACCAACATTCATCAACCACAACTACCACCATTCATAAACCACAACAACAACAACCACTATTGTCAACCACCGTTCCATTCCACCAACATTCATCAACCACCATCCATCAACCACTATTATTATCCTCATTCCAACAACCACAACCAACATTTATAACCATCTAGGGAAGGAGGGGGGAGGGGGAGGGGGGGAGGGAGGAAAGGAGGGAGGGAGTAGGGGAGGAGAAATAATACAAGGAGGGGAAGAGGAAAGAGATGAGATATTTTGAGGGAACAGCGAGAAGGGGGAAGAGAAATAAAGAATCAGAATAGTGGAGAGAGAGAGAGAGAGAGAGAGAGAGAGAGAGAGAGAGAGAGAGAGAGAGAGAGAGAGTAGGGTGAATGTGTAGAGGAAAATAATGTGAGAGAGAGAGAGAGAGAGAGAGAGAGAGAGAGAGAGAGAGAGAGAGAGAGAGAGAGAGAGAGAGAGAGAAAGAACAGAGGGACAGGGACAAAGAGTATAGGGTGAATGTGTAGAGGAAAATAATGTAAGAGAGAGAGAGAGAGAGAGAGAGAGAGAGAGAGAGAGAGAGAGAGAGAGAGAGAGAGAGAGAGAGGAGAGAGAGAGAGAGAGAGAACAGAGGGACAGGGACAAAGAGTATAGGGTGAATGTGTAGAGAAAAATAATGTAAGAGAGAGAGAGAGAGAGAGAGAGAGAGAGAGAGAGAGAGAGAGAGAGAGAGAGAGAGAGGAAAAAATTCTATAATAAATTGTATGAGTGAGAATAGAAGGAAGGGAGAGGAAGAGAGAAGAAGAACAACGGGATAAGTTGACAGTAGGAGGAAGAGGGAAAATAGAAGAGAAGATAAACAGGAAAAACCGAGAGCAAAGGAGGCAGGAAAAGAATAAATAAGGAGGAGGAGGAGGGGAAGAGGACGAGAGGCAAGGAAAGAGAAGAGAAGGAAAAAGAAAGTATGAGGAGATGATGGAGAAAAGGGATAGAGAGAAAGGGAAGAAAGTAGAATGAATGAAAAGAAGGTGATGAAAAACAAATGGAAGGGATAAGAAGGAAATAGAATAATGGATAGTGTAGAGAAGTAAAGAGAAGGGAAAGGAAGAGAAGGGGAAAAAATGAAGGAAAGGGAAGAAAGGAAAGGAAAGGAAGAGAGGAAGAGAAGGGAAGGAAAGGAAGAGAGGAAGAGAAGGGAAGGAAGGGAAAGGAAGAGAGGAAGAGAAGGGAAGAGAAAGGAAGAAGGAAAAGGAAGGGAAGGGAAGGGAAGAGAAAGGAAGAAAGGAAATGAAGAGAAGGGAAGTGAAGGGAAGAGAAAGGAAGAAGGGAAAGGAAGGGAAGGGAAGGGAAAGGAAGAGAAGGGAAGTAAAGGGAAGAGAAAGGAAGAAGGAAAGGAAAGGAAAGGAAGGGAAGGGAAGGGGAGAGAAAGGAAGAAAGGAAATGAAGGGAAGGGAAGGGAAGTGAAGGGAAGAGAAAGGAAGAAGGGAAAGGAAGGGAAGGGAAGGGAAGGGAAGGGAGCTCCAGCTTGGTAGAAACATACCATTAATCAAACCAGGCCTCCCTATGCCCTCCCTTCAGCTCTCTCTCTCTCTCTCTCTCTCTCTCTCTGTTTCCTTCATTTCCTTCTCTCTTCCTCCTCTCTCTCTCTATTCCTTCCTTCGTGTTCTACCCTCGCTACGTATTTACTTATATATTCAGTTCTGTTTCTTTCTATTCCTCTTTCACTTTGTTTATCTTTCTCTTTCCTTCGTTTCATAGATCAGCTTCGTTATACAACATTTCCTACATTATTCCTAATTTTTCTTCTTATTATTATTGTGGTATTTCATCATTTATCAACATTTAGTTATTATTTCTTTCTGTCTTTCCCCTGTTTATCATCTTTCTCTATAAGCTGATCTTCCTCTCTCAAACAAACCCATGCATATATATGTTATTGTATTTTCTCCCCTGTTCCCTCTTTCCATTTATTACATTCCATTCTTCCCACATTTAATAATATATTCTCGTTTTATTTACCTTATTCCTGTTTCCTCCTTTCGCATTTCCCCTCTTCCAGTTTTATCATTATTTTCCCCACTTCCTTCTCCACACCAATTCTTTTGTCTCTTCCTACCGAGTAATTTGTTATTCAATTTCATATTCAATTTAAATTCAACCATGATCCATCATTGAAGGAACGAGAAGGGAAGATCAAACAAGCCACCATAATCGAAAATTGTCAATAGACGTCTGCATATTATAAACTCCGGCTTGTGTTGATGGCCTAAACGTGATTAACTTTAACTAACAAAAATAATATCTTCATAATTATAGACTTGCCTCACTATCTGTCTATCAATCTATCTATATCTGTCATTCAATTTATCTATCCATCCATCCAAAAATATACACTATAAATCATTCTATCTATTTTCTATCAATCTATTTTCCTAAATTTAACTAACTTTAACTAACAAAATAATATCTTCATAATTATAGACTTGCCTCACTATCTGTCTATCAATCTACCCATCTCTGTCTTTCAATTTATCTATCCATCCATCCAAAAATATACACTATAAATCAGTCTATCTATCTATCTATCTATCTATCTATCTATCTATCCATCTATCTATTTTCCCTCTCTTTCCTCCTTCATCATCATCATCATATCCCCCCTCAACCAATACTCCCTCCCTCACCCCCTCCCTCCCAATCTTTACACATCCCTAACCAATACTCTCTCTCCCTCCTCACCCCCTCCCTCCCAATTTCCAAACATCCCCAAACTATACTCCCTCTCCCTCCCAATATCCACACACACCCCTCACCCCCTCATCATCCCTAGTCCCATCCCTCCCAATTTCCACACATCCCAACCAATACTCTCTCTCCCTCCTTCCTTCCCTCCCTCCCAATTTCCACACATCCCAAAACAATACTCCCTCTCCCTCCCTCACAATTTTCACACATCCCCAACCAATATTGAATACTCCCTCTCCTTCCCTCACCTCACCCCCTCCCTCCCAATTTCCACACATCCCCAACCAATACTCCCTCTCCCTCTCCCTCCCAATTTCCACACATCCCCAAACTACACTCCCTCTCCTTCCCTCCTTCACCTCACCCCCTCTCCACACACCCCACACACCCCCTCACCACCCCTAGTCCCATCAAGTAACAGAAGGCCTGGGTACTGATGATAGGCCTACACTACACAACACAACACAACACAACTGCCTACCGTAATGTTGTTTTGCTTACTGAGGCCCAAGATCTATTATTACACGCTTTCTTTGTGACCCTGGTTTGTCCCCTGTTCTGTGCCGTGTGTGTGTGTGTGTGTGTGTGTGTGTGTGTGTGTGTGTGTGTGTGTGTGTGTGGTGTGTGTGTGTGTGTGTGTGTGTGGTGTGTGTGTGTGTGGTGTGTGTGTGTATTAAGCTGTATGTATGTATGTAGCTTATAGAGAAACGTGATAGTATGAGCTAGGCCCGAATTTTGAACGCCTTAGTGACGAAAATAGTTAACTTAGAGGTTAGATTAGTAGAGAGGTGCATGCCAATATGAGCCTTACAGTATTTTCAATGATCAAACAAATGCGAAATGAAAGAAAACGTAATAATAACGATCGGTGATTTTTTTTTTTTTTTTTTTTTTTTGTACTGATCTCTTGTTTGTTGTTATTTTTCTTCGTCCTTTTCAAATTGCTAGTTATCTTTGCCTTCATCTATATACACCCTGGTCTGTTCCTATGCTTTAGAACAATTATTATTTTGACTGTTTCTACTTTTTTCTAAATATCTATACCAATATTTTCTCATGTGATATTTTCTTTCCTAAATATCCCTTTCCTTCGATTCCACATTTTCCCTTCATTCTTGATTTTTTCTTTTTTTTTCAATTTTACCTATTCCCTCATTCTACTCTTCTATCTTTAACATCAATTTTCCTCGATATCCACATTTTCCAGTTCTTAATTAATTGAATATCCCTTTCGTTAGAGTCTCGCGTTCTATCCCTTCTATGAATCTTAAGTATCTCTGGTGCCTTGATTCATTCCGGCATCATCACCATCACGTCCACACCTTGGCCTGACTTAAGGGACCCTGTGATGTAGTCAGAAAATTGGAGATAAATGAGTCCTTCAAATATTGCCACGAAACACCACCTAAATGGAAGGAGGTTGTTTCGTGGCATTGTCAGGAGGAATCAGAAGCCTCCAATTTTCATACACTATCATAGGGTCCTTAATATGGAGCCGCTTATCTGTCCCACTACAAGACTCTTCCATAATATTGTGGGTTTTCGACTCGTATCTCGTGCAGCCGACACCCTACCTGCCTGCCTTACACCTGTCCTTCCTAGCCCCTCCTTCCTCCATACCCCTGCTCCCCATCCTGCACTTCTATCCACGCTCCCGCCCCAATCTCCCCCCCCCTTCCCCACCCCTATCCTAGACCCTTCTACCACCACCCACTCCCTTCACCTGTACACAGTGTTAATATACCCTGGTCTCCACGCCTCACCTCACCTCACCTCTCGCCTTGATTCCTCCAAAATATGCCACGAAACAGGACCAGATGAACAAAAATAATGGTATCCTGTTGCCTGGAATAGTTTGGAGGAATCATTTTGCTCCAGATCTATATATATACCAACACTGTACGTACTTCCCCCTTCACACCTTGCCCTTGCGTGTCTCCTAATGAATGTGTGATGTCGGCAGCCTGGTATACATACAGGGTGTATCGCGAGGTATATCATTAAATTACACCAGAGATATAAAATATAATTTTGAGTATATTTTGTTCTATAAAGTATGCTGTGTGTAATCTCAGTAAAGTACAATGAATACTGATAAAAACTATTTTAACGTGTGTTGTCAAATGGCGGTGAGCTTTGGAGGGAGTGGTAGCCTAATATGTTTTTCGGACCAAAGAGGTCTTATTTATTTCAGCTTAATAAATTTTATCATGATTGCAATATTTATGTGATGTTCTATAATGTACATTGAATCATATTTTCAATGCAGAGGGATAATACCAGGCCTGTATAAATAATACTCGACGAAATATGATAAATATCTTTTGAAGGTTAGGTAAACTCCTCCGACATAATGCAAACCTGCAAGTCTTAACATTTCCCTACATTTCACGGATTTTCTTCTTATACAGGCCTGGTATTATCCCTCTGCATTGAAAATATGATTAAATGTACGTTATAGAACATCACATAAATATTGCAATCATGATAAAATTTATTAAGCTGAAATAAATAAGACCTCTTTGGTCCGAAAAACATATTAGGCTACCACTCCCTCCAAAGCTCACCGCCATTTGACAACACACGTTAAAATAGTTTTTATCAGTATTCATTGTACTTTACTGAGATTACACACAGCATACTTTATAGAACAAAATATACTCAAAATTATATTTTATATCTCTGGTGTAATTTAACGATATACCTCGCGATACACCCTGTATAATGCCTGTGGCCTGACTGGGTTGGGTAGATGGTTGGGTGCCTCGTGGTAAAGCTATGGATGGCTGGTGGTGGTGCCTTGATCAGTACCTTGTCTTTACTTAGGTGGGTTAGTGTATGTCTTAAGCCTATTATTATATTCTGTTGTATTCCTGCTCCTCTATCTTTACGCACTCTCATCACGTTTGTCTCTCTCCTCCTCCTCCTTTACTTTTCCTTTCCTTCCCCACTTTCCTCCTCATTCTCCTTCTCCTCCTCCTCCTCCTCTACTTTTTCTTCCCTCCTCACTTTCCTCCTCATCCATCCTCCTCTTCCCGCTGTCCCTCTCCTCCTCCTCCTCCTCCTCCTCTACTTTTTCTTCCCTCTCCCACTTTCCTTCTCATCCACATCTTCTACCAACACACACCCCTACTCCTCCTCCTTCTACTCCTCCTCCTTTACTTTTCCTTCCCTTCCTCACCTTCCTTCTCCCACACCTCTTCTACCAACACACACCCCTACTCCCCTGACCACCCCACCACCCCCACCACTCACCCCAGCATTAGTACCAATTCTAGTCATGGCCTGATTAATCACATTAGCCCACTGATACCAACCCACGCTCAGCTCGCCTCCAACTTCCAAAAAATATATAACCTTAAAGAGATTGAAGTGAGGCTAGACTGAGAGAGAGAGAGAGAGAGAGAGAGAGAGAGAGAGAGAGAGAGAGAGAGAGAGAGAGAGAGAGAGAGAGAGAGGGAGAGAGAGAGAGAGAGAGAGAGAGAGAGAGAGAGAGAGAGAGTAGCAGTGAGCAATGAAGACAATGAGAAGAAGACATAAAATAGAGAAAAAGAAATGGTGATGAAGAAATCGATTAAAAGGGTATATGGTCCAGGATGTAGGAAGGATATGGGTAGGTTAGGGGGAAAGGAGAACGTGGAATGGGTGAAAAAGGGGGTTGGAAAATAGATGAGTAAAAGGTAGGGTAAATAGATGAGTAAGGGTGGGTAAGGGTGTGTGTGTGTGTGTGTGTGTGTGGACAGGAGGCAGGGAGTATGGGTGAGTCAGGGGGCAGGGGGTATGGGTGAGTCAGGAGGAAGGGGTTAGGGTGAGTCAGGGGTCAGGGGTATGGGTATATAATTATGAGTGAGGCAGGGGTTATTGGTTAGTCAGGGGGCAGGGGTTAGGGTGAGTCAGGGGGCAGGGGTTAGGGTGAGGCAGGGGGCAGGGGTTAGGGTGAGGCAGGGGGTAGGGGTAGGGATATAAGGGAACTAGCACCTATAGCATGCCGGCTCTACCCCTCACAAAAACACCGGGGAACCTGCCTGGCTTGAGAGTGGATTGGTGTCACTTGGATTGCCTTTAGTTGTTCCCGAGTGGAGGGGGGGTGGGGAGGAGGGGGGAGATAGAGGAAGGGAAGGGGGAGATCTAGGGGTGGGCAGGAGGGAGATAGGGGTGGGGAGGGGAGAGATATAGGGGTGGGGAGGGGGGAGATAGGGATGGGGAAGGGGAAGATAGGGGTGTGGAAGGGGGAGATAGGGGTGTGGTGTGTAAGACTGGGAGTAGGAGTGTGTGTGGGAGTAGTGGAGGGAGAGGTGGGGGTTGGTGAGGGTGAAAGAGAAAAATATGGTGGGGAGAGTGTGGGATGGGGTGTATAGGTAGGGGAGAGATGAAGAAACGGGGGGAATATGGTGGGGAGAGCGTGGGATGGGGTGTATAGGTGGGGGAGAGAGGAGAAACGGGAGATTGAGGTTTGGGTGAGTGTTGGGCGGGGATGAAAAAAATGGTGATGGAAGGATGACAACAAGAGGGAATGTGTAGTGATGAGGACTGATGAAAACATAACTAATGATTAACCAAGGAAGGAAAAAAGCAATGATCATTCGTCCATTGAGTTCTTTCTATAGTCTGCCAAAGTTAGAAGATGAAGAAAGAGGTAGAAGATAAACTACAGGACCAACCAATACATTTACAGAGTTAGTTAAAACCCAGGGGTGATAAGAGGAGCCATGCAGGGTTGGAAGGAAATGCCGATTAAAAGATACACAGTCAGTTTCCAGGGTCGGGGTTAAAAGTAGACTGACCGCAGAGAGGGAGTGGTTCATGCATAGGGTGTGTTGGGAAATACTCATCCATCCTACACTGTACAGCCACAATCAAATATCCACCGACACTTTCCTTCGATCGTATTAAATATCTTGGTAATGAAGAACAACACATGTATGATATTGCAGCACCTCATAATAATAATTGAGGGGGTTAATTAAGTTGACGTAAGGTGTTGTATGATTATATTTTGATATGATACCGATTTATTTGCACGATGGAAGAAAAGTGTCGGTGGTTATTTGATTGTGGCTATACCAACAAAGGCTATATATATGATGATAATAATGTGATGGTTATGATGGTAACTGTGAATATATATAGATGTAACTGATGAGGATGACAGCTTACAACAATAATCATGCATCCGACAGTTGTCCATCCATTACTAGCCTTAAAAAACTATGATGATAGGGTAGACGAATATAGCAATAACAATGATGCTATTATTACTATGACGACCACCTCCACCACCACCACCACCATCACCACCACCACCACCACCACAACGACGACCACCAACACCACAACGACCACCACCTTCACCATCGCAACCCTCACTTTCAACCACTACTTCCTCCACCACAACGACCAACACCTTCACCATCACAGCCACCACCTACACAACCACAACGACCACCGCCTTCACCATCACAGCCGCCACCTCCACCACCACAACGACCACCACCTTCACCATCACATCCCTCATCTTCAACCACCATCACAACGACCAACATCTTCACCATCACAGCCACCACCTACACAACCACAACGACCACCACCTTCACTATCACATCCCTCATCTTCAACCACCACCACAAAGACCACCACATTCACCACCACAACGACCACCACCTTCACCATCGCAACCATCACTTTCAACCACTACTTCCTCCACCACAACGACCACCACCTTCACCATCACAGCCACCACCTACACCACCACAACGACCACCGCCTTCACCATCACAGCCGCCACCTCCACCACCACAACTACCACCACCTTCACCACCACAACGACCACTATCTTCACCATCACATCCCTCATCTTCAACGACCACCTCCACCACCACAACGACCACCACATTCACCATCACAACCCTCATCTTCAACCACCACCTCCACCACCACAACGACCAACATCTTCACCATCACATCCCTCACTTTCTACAACCACCACCACAACGACCACCACCTTCACCACCACAACGACCACCACCTTCACCATCACAACCTACACAACCACCTTTACCATCACAACGACCACCACCTTCACCACCACAACGACCACCACCACCTTCACCATCACAACCTACACAACCACCTCGCCCTCCACCAACACAACACAACCACCACTTCTTCCAGGTCCAGCCAGTCAGAGAGGGACCAGTGCTTGCTGTAATTCCCCCGACTCATCCCCAGCAGATAAACAAACAACTTCGTTAGTTCCAGTGG
Source organism: Petrolisthes cinctipes (assembly GCA_033782935.1). Taxonomy (NCBI): domain Eukaryota; kingdom Metazoa; phylum Arthropoda; class Malacostraca; order Decapoda; family Porcellanidae; genus Petrolisthes; species Petrolisthes cinctipes. The sequence continues at coordinate 27,815 of JAWQEG010005700.1, forward strand.
CTGTTTCGCCGTCCCAGTGAAGACAAATAGAACCGAGAAAAATAGAAAGACAGCGACAACAGAAAGAGAAAATGGTCAAATAATAATTTCCTCTGTAATTCTTTTACAACATTTATTTTATGGCTCTTGTATATGTTTTTTGTAAGATAACATTTAAAAGCCATTGTTATTAATATGCTACTATATTTTAATCTTGAATTTATATTTAATTAATATATTTTCATTTCATATTTTCCATTTTGTATTGAAATTTTATATAATCCTTCCTTGGAGTCTTTGATATTAAACAAATCCATTTATCACAAAGTACAAAATGGTGGTTAATAAAATTCCCCCTTGCATTTCTTAAGCCGCCGCCGTGATTCCATTTATCACCAAAGACAGAACAATGTAAATAATTACCGCTTTCCCTATTGCATTATCATTTAGAGTAATTTGTTCTGTTTGGAGGAGTAATGGCACTTCAACCCAGCAAGGTGAAGTGGCTTTTAGGTCACTTATCCATAGAAACGTGATGGGTTTGCAAAGGGCAATATAAATCCCGGGTTTGAGAATCATGGGGCCGTTAAGAGCAATTTCGCCTGCTTGGTTGATACGTCAGTCTTGTTCTGAGGGCCTCATTTGTCCTGCGTTTGGTGAAAGCGGCCATTTTCCCTCTCATTCTAACCCCTCCCCCCCCCACCTCCCTCCCTCCCCACCAGCACCGCCACCACCACCAGAGCAGCTCCCGCCCCTTCGGTCTCCGGTCTGACGTAAGCGCACCAACCGACAGACCGACCCACCGAGGTAGTACAGGTACCTTCCTCTCACCTGTCACTAATGAGTCCAGGTACAGAACTACTAGGAGGGAAAGAGAGATTGGGTTGCTTGAAGGGGACATACAGTAAGTTTGTTGAGTTGTGGGGATATAAGTTTGTTGTGTTGTGGGTGAATGAGGGGATATAAGTTTGGTATGTTGTGGGTGAATGGGGGGATATAAGTTTGTTGTGTTGTGGGTGAATGAGGGGATATAAGTTTGTTGTGTTGTGGGTGAATGAAGGGGACATAAGTTTTTTTATTGTGTTGTGGGTGAATGGGAGTCTACGTAGCCCTCTAAACAATGTAATAAAACAGATCCTCTACTTGTATACTGGGCAAGGTACATGTAACTCTTATACCAGTTTACGAGTATAATTATTATACTCGTAAACTGGTTCCTGGCACGACATGCATGGGAAAATCATTAGCCCTTCAATTCACCCAAAGCTACATATTTCCTAAAACCGTATACATCGACACCATAGATAATAATAATAATAAGGGTGAGATGATCTATAATATTATTAGTTGTGTTTAGTCTCTAGTTAAAGGCGACTCGAAGTAATAGTGCCACGGAAAGAAGAAAATAAATACGTATACAGGGAGCTCTTAAGAATGAGTTGTTGTCCTAATTTGGTTCCTTTAAATTGAAGTGAATGTTCTATTAAAAAAAACAACGATATATGTGGCACTCAAGCTCAGGAGATAGATTTACTTTATTGTGACTCAGAGTGAAGAAGTGACAAGGCAAAAGAACAGTGTGGAGTTCTTGCTAAAGGGTGAGACTTGCTAATTTTGTACAGGCGATTCAATGTGGAAAATGATGCACAAGGAAATAAGATCATGTGAAGGTATTGTTGAAGGGTGTGTCTATGTAATAAGGCAGAGGAAGCGAAGACTTGAATTATCTCAGGAATTACAATATTTTCATTTTTTTTCCTCTATATTTATCTACATCTATCAGTCTCTAGCTACAGTCTCTCCATCTATTCCTATCAACTCTATTTGAACTATTTACTCTCTCTTTCTCCCCTCCTCTCTCTCTCTCTATCTCTCTTTCTCTCTCTCTCTCTCTCTCTGCTTCTTCCATGTTCCTTCCTCTCCAGTCTAAAAATTCCGCCCCCTTCCTTCCGTCCTCTGGCAGGCAGGGAGGGAGGGAAGGAGGGAAGGAGGAGAAAGATGGAAAGAGAAGCCAGGAATGCCCTTGTCCAATTAGTTCCTCCTTGTCCTTTGTTCTCTTTTTCCCCTCCGTCTCCCTCTTTCTGCTTGCTCTCCTCTCTGTCTCTCCTTTTCTTTTTCTGCTTTCCCCCAATCTATCCTCTCCCATTTCTGCTTCTCTCTGTGTTTTCTTGCCCCTTTCTATTTCTCTTTGCCTCTCTATTTTTCTTTGTTTTGAAGGACCAGAATGCTTCGTGCTCTTTTGCAATTCTACTCTTCCTCCTCTTCGTCTCTCCCCCTATCTTTACTCCTCCTTTTTCTATTCCTTCTTCGACCCTCACTTTTCATCGCATAAGATTCTAAAACCAATCTTTCTCTTGTCTCTCTCAGCGTCTTCCACATTCAAGATAGTTTTAGATTCACCTTGCAACTGAACGTCAAAACACCACAACGAAAAATACTGCATATTCCTTTCCTCGCCTCCTCAGCATACAAAGGACTCCCAAACAACACTTCCTTCCACGTGCTGCTCCACTTCTCCCAGGACTTATAAGTTATATCCACAGACTCTTGCGGAATCCAAAACACACGGCCTCCATCTTCTTCTCATCACATCACAGTGCACCGATTCACAAACTGATTAAATAGTTTCTCTTCGCAATAAAATGGCGAAATTGCATCTCACAATCTAGTTCTTGGATTTTATTTGTTCGACTTTAAGGGAGGTTCTCTTGTTGATAAATTGGAAGGATACTGATTCCTCCAAACTATACCAGAAAACAGACGCCCTCAATGGTACTAAAAGGGGATTTGTTTCGTGGTATAGCTTGGAAGAATCCCAAACTTTTCCAATTCACCAACAAAAGAACTTTCCCTTAAATGTAATGGTTGTCTGGAAACGAAACCCAGCTATACCGACTCACATCATCGCTACACCCTCTACACCACAACACCTAAAGTACACCACTCGTTGCCTACACTAACACCACAACACCTACACCACTCGTTGCCTACACCAGCACCACAACAACACACTAAAATACCCACCCAGTCACTTCACGCTAAGCTGCAGTTATGACACCTACCTCACCTTCTCACCACATCACATAAATAAACCTTTCAAACTTTCAAACTTTTCAAACACACACATCTCTACTTCCAAAAAACATCAATTAGATATAACCTCAATATGTAAACACCACATTGGTAAACCATTCCAAGAGATTCCTAGTACATCACACCATTTCCAGATCAACCTTACACCCAGAATATCCACCAAAAGAACCCCCTCACCTGATACGCTCCTCCTCCGACAACACCCTTACCCCCCCCCCCCCCAACGACGCCTCCCCTCACTCACCCATCCACCCACCCATCAAGAAGACACCCTCACCTATACGACGCTCCTCCTCCTCCTCCTCCTCATCCAACCCCTCAACACACCACCCACCCACCCACCCACCGACGCCTCCCCCTCACTCACCCACCCACCCACCCACACACTTACCCTCCCTCCCACCCACTCACAGACAACACCCCACCAAGAAAACACCCTCCCCACCAACGCCTCCCCTCACCCACACACCCACCCACACACACTCTTACCCACCCACCCACCCACCCACACTCTTACCCTCCCTCCCTCCCACCCAACCACCCAGGCCACCCAGCACCGGGCCTCTGCGACCATTTATAATGCGCACCGCTGACAGCTTCAGATGAGAAACAAGAACCCGCCCGCAGGTATCTAATTAATATAAATTGGAAGTAGTATGAGAGCCCCGTGGAACTGCCTTTATCTGGTGGCGGATCACGTGTTCTCCCCGTCCACACTTGATTGTCTATTCCCTCCTGATCATCCTACGTCCAGACACACATACATGTACTATATTTGGCCACAAGAATTCGTACACACGCTCTTGTTTTCGAGGATTTACAACATATAGAAATGTAAAACTACGTAACTGCAATGCAACATTATTATTAGGTTTGTTGTTATGAAATTATCGAGTCACTTGTTACTTAAACAATCATGACCTCTTTCCATATAGCCTGCATGTGTAAGAATTCCTTTGGCCAACCGTACATACAATAACACACGTACACATCACACACACACACACACACACACACACACACACACATACACTAACATACGTACATATACAAGCACTAGCACACACACACACACAGTCTATTTGAAGAAGAGGGGACAAATCTGGAAGAGATGGAGACAAATGTGGAGACGGCTAAAGGAGATGTGGATAAGGCAATGAGAGTGATGGAGAACGCTAAAAGAGAAGAGTGGAGATGACTGGAAGAGAGTGAAGACGTCTGGGAGAGCAAAGGATGTCCTGAGTGATGATGAGTGGAGATGGTTGAAGGATAAAAAAAAAAAAAAAGAGATGACTTAGGAGGAATAGAAAGTGGATGAGATGAAGATTGCTTTATTATGCATCCTTATACTGTAGGTGAAGGAGACGACCAGAGATGTCTTAGAGGAGGAGGAGGAGGAAAAAGAGGAAGAGATTTTTTTACGTAGAAACTGCAACTGTAAACGAACGATATTTCCACACTTGACAGAACGAACTCCTTCCATCCCAGTAGATTTATGTCTTCAATAAATATTTTCTCACTCACGTCCACCTCGCGTTTTATTTATATTTTTTTCCTCCTTCCTGTTCTAGATTTGTCACACGGTAAGATCAGTGCAGTCGTCTCGAGGGGTCAAAGAGTGAACGACGCGATCTGAAGAACTGGTTTGTTTTGGCATAAAGAATAAATTGCCGTCATTTGATAAGCAGCTGATGCAAACTATACTCACCTGCACACCTCCCTGACAGACTAATAATATAATCTCTGAACACTACTGGGACGAATCACACACAACATAATTATCAGTAGCAGAGTGGGAAGCTGGAAATTAACTATAAACAACTTTCAGGTTTCTAGGACATAGGTGCAAACTCGGAGCGCTAAGCATTTACAAGTACTCATTTTCTCATGTGTGTGTGTGTGTGTGTGTGTGTGTGTGTGTGTGTGTGTGTGTGTGTGTAACCTTGAGATAACAAAACTTGCTCATAGTAGGGCAAAATTTTGTAGGAGTGAGAAACGTTTAATTAAAATGTTCTAACTTGAAGGATAAAGCAAAATTCAGTGCAATCGGACCACCCGTTTCAATTTAAGAGTTACGGCTCCTCTCACTAACCCCGCGCTATGTAAACTCTACGTCGAGATCAGGCGAAGTTAAGGTGAGATTCTTCCCTTGTTGATGAATTGGAAGGTCTATGTATGGTGCCTCCAAACTATGCCACGAAACAGATCCCCATATTAATATCACTGAGGACTTCTGTTTTCGGCATTGTTATATAGGAGATTTTAGTAGCTATTCCAATTTGCCAACGAGAATGTCTCCTTGATTAATTAGAGCAGCCAAAGATGGAGTGTAATTTGGAGTTCAGAGTCACAAAGAGTCACTCGAAGGATACAGACTGAAGGATGTAAGTGAATCATTAAAAAAAAAAAAAATCTTTCAATTAAAAAAAAAAAAAAAATGAATGAAGGAAATTTCAATGTAATCTCGAGAAATAGAAAACAGAATTATAGAGGATGTAAGTGAATCAGAAAAAAAACTTCAAATAAAAAATAAAACAAAAGAAATTAATGAAGGAAATTTCAATAGAGTTTCGAGAATTACAAAATAGAATGATGACCATAACTTCATTAAGACGACGAAAAGAAAAGGTAAAAAGAATGAGAGAGGGAACGAATTACGAGATGAGGAAAAAGACGGAAGCGAGATAGGGGAAAGAGAGATGATGATGATGATGGAGGAAAGTAAGGAGAAAGAAAGTAGGGAAGTAAAGGAGAAAGGAGGTAGGAAAGTAAAGGAGAAAGGAGGTAGGAAAGTAAAGGAGAAAGAAAGTAGGGAAGTAAAGGAGAAAGGAGGTAGGAAAGTAAAGGAGAAAGGAGGTAGGAAAGTAAAGGAGAAAGAAGGTAGGAAAGTAAAGGAGAAAGGAGGTAGGAAAGTAAAGGAGAAAGGAGGTAGGAAAGTAAAGGAGAAAGGAGGTAGGAAAGTAAAGGAGAAAGGAGGTAGGAAAAGTAAAGGAGAAAGGAGGTAGGAAAGTAAAGGAGAAAAGAGGTAGGAAAGTAAAGGAAAAAGGAGGTAGGAAAGTAAAGGAGAAAGGAGGTAGGAAAGTAAAGGAGAAGAGAAGGATGTAGAGAAATGGTATATATATACAGCGGGAAAGAAAGATTGGAGAAGGTGGAGGGAAAGTTTGAGAGAGAGAGAGAGAGAGAGAGAGAGAGAGAGAGAGAGATGAGGAGAGAGAGAGAGAGAGAGAGAGAGAGAGAGGGGGGGGAGGGGAAATGGAAATAGAGGGGGGAGGTCTTGTTCTCGCTATCGTTACAAAATATGAAAAATAATAGCAGAGACAATTACAACATTCATTAAAATGCAGATGAGAGGAGTGGGCGTGGCGGTGGTGGGGTGGGGTGGGGGCGGGTCGGGGCGGGGGTGGGGCGGGGGAGGGGTGGGGGAAGGGAGGAGGAGTAGCCACAGTGGGGAGGGGAGGGAAGGCTGGCTTATAGTGGTGTGGAATTTAGGGCAGGAGTGGAGGATATAGGGAAGGAGGGCAGGGGAAATTTTATATGAATTAATCAACGAGCCATGAAAAAAAAAAAAAAACACACACACATTAAAATACCCTACTCAAATATATATACACACTATTTCCATCTTCCCTCACTATGCCTTCCTTATGATCCTTCCTTCCTTCAACCTATTAATTAATGTATGTTTATCAGGGATGTAAAATGTAAGGATTGTTATATAGATGGTGATATATATAATTATAGTCTGTATAGCAACGATTTTATATCTAGGTTTATCTATTTAGACTTAGTTGTGTAATTTATTGTTGTATATAATATCTCGGTTATTTATTTCTCTTCGTGATTATAGACTAAGAGAGAGAGAGAGAGAGAGAGAGAGAGAGAGAAGAGAGAGAGAGAGAGAGAGAGAGAGAGAGAGAGAGAGAGAGAGGCGTGTATGGTGATGAAATTGAAGGTCTGAGAGAGAGAGAGAGAGAGAGAGAGAGATCGAGAGAGAGAGAGAGAGAGAGAGAGAGAGAGAGAGAGAGAGGTCCATCAGGGCAGATTAC
>JAWQEG010005701.1:2500-87100 GCA_033782935.1 Petrolisthes cinctipes
AAGATGGGAGAAGGGGTGAAGAGGTGGAGGAGAGATGTGGTTAAGAGGCAGATGGAAGGAGTGAAGAGGGAGGAGGTAAGAGGAAGGAACATGCACTCATCACTTCACCTTCCCTACCAATGCCACAGAACGAGCAGGAGTGGAAGGAAGGAAGGAAGGAAGGAAGGAAGGAAGGAAGGAAGGAAGGAAGGGAGGGAGGGAGGGAGGGAGAGAAGGAGAGGGAATAATGGAATGAGGAAGAAGGAAGCACGGAAGAGAGGAGGTGAGAGAGAGAGACAGGGACTAACTCAAGGCTACATACTGAGTGAAGGAGGCAGAAGGGAAAACTATGAAGGAAGGAAAAACTGGGAAGGAATGAGAAAAACGAGGGAATACTAGGAAGCTAAAGAGGAAATAGGAAAAGTGAAGATATAAAGAGGGATCATAAGGAGTGGGTATTGTGAAGGAAAGAAGTGACGGAAGGGGAGGGAAAGAAGTGGAAGTGACGGAAGGGGAGGGAAAGAGAAGATGAGAGGTGGGGAGGGAAAGAGAAGAGGAGGGGAGGGAGGGAAAGAGAAGAGGAGGGGAAGGGAGGGAAAGAGAAGAGGAGGGGAGGGAGGGAAAGAGAAAGAGGAGGGGAGGGAAAGAGAAGAGGAGGGGAGGGAAAGAGAAGAGGAGGGGAGGAAAGAGAAGAGAAAGAGAAGAGGAGGGAAGGAGAGGTGAGGAGGAAGAGGCCACGAGAGGGGAAGGTGAGCAACTACACAAACTTCAATGGAAGGTGAGGAAAAAAATTACAGAAACATCAAACAACGTCTGTCTGTGTGTGTGTGTGTGTGTGTGTGTGTGTGTGTGTCTCACGGTACTTGGATATTTTTGTTCCCCTTTTCCGAAACTCACCAGTATTCTTTAACAATTCACTCCTTTCTTTCTCACCTAGGGTTTCCTCCACACACACACACACACACACACACACACACACACACACACCGCCTTTTTCTCCCTCCGCCCTCCCCCCCATTCCTCTCTCTATTCCATCCTTCCTACCCTCCCTCTCGTAACACAGCTGCCTCTCCTTCTCTCCTCACCACCTGCCGTTTTTCCCTTTAATAATGTTCCTTCCATACCAGTTCCCTTTCTCTGGCATTCCCACCAACAACCACTCTCTCTCCCCTTTTCTACCACTCTCCCTCGTGTCCCTTAATTCTCTTCCTCCTCTCCTCTCCTATACATCACGCTTTCCTCTCTGACACTATTATTTCCTCCCTCCACACATTCAAGGAAGCAAAACTCGAAAGGATGAGTCACCATATTAAGTGTAATCATAAGACAAACAAGCACGCGTTTAGAGACTGCAAACCTCCGCCAAGACTAGTGTAAGATCCGAATCTGTCCCGAAATCTAATCACTTGTTGCCAATCACAGGGTCCATCTCCGGTTAAAAAAAAGAAAAAAAAGAAAAAAAAAATATGCAAAAATACACACACTGACATATCGAGTAATCTTGCTAACAAACATACAAATCGAACCCAAACCTAACCTCCTTGTCGGATGTTATAAGCGTCATAATGTCACCAGATGTAGGTCAGTTTATCCTTTACATACCATCTGACATAAGCTCCTGGTACTCACTCCCAGGCGATAATAATAAAAATGGTGAGCCCTTACACAAATGAGTTATTTTTTTACTTGGTTCATTTTTTTCCTAAGCTTTTGGGTATTGCACAATGTCGTCTACTCTTCAGCACGGTTCCTGTTTAATTATAGTTAACAACCAAGTTATCGAATCTAACCCAATAGAATGATGACAGCACTGCATCGGAGTTTGAATACAATATCTTTTAGATCAAGAACTACAGCAAACATGATCCACATCCCACGGTGTTTCTATGTTATGAATTCCTGTCCAGCCTCGCCACTACTCGAGTCAAGTCGTGTACCGTGAGAACAGCAACTCCAGCCGATACCACCACATCTCAACCCTTGCATACATTTCCACAGGTTTTACCCAGGCAGGGAGAAGGAGTTTTCACACGGAGTTAAAGGCAGGGAAGTAAGGGTAGGTAGGTAAGCGGGTAGGTAGGTAAGCGGGCAGGAAGGTAAGCGGGCAGGAAGGTAAGCGGGCAGGAAGGTAAGCGGGCAGGAAGGTAAGCGGACAGGAAGGTAAGCAGGCAGGAAGGTAAGCAGGCAGGAAGGTAAGCAGGCAGGTAAGCAGGCAGGCAGGCAGGTAAGCAGACAGGTAAGCAGGCAGGCAGGAAGAGGTAAGTAAGCAACTGGGATAGAACATCATAATCTAAATAAAATAATATAGAGAGAGTGCTTAGTGTTGCGTCTCATACCAAACCATCCAGCTACACCTCCCTCGGTTGGGAAAGAGGAAGGAGGGAGAGGGAGGGCAGGGAAACTTTTATGGAGGGAGGGCAGGGTGGGAGGGGTAAGTGGGATATAGCAGTAGAGGTAAATGAGAAGGAAAGTGGCTAATACACGCCACAACCTGAGCGTTCCAAGATATCAAACCACCACAAACTCGTGAAAGCCTACGGTAATTAAAGATTATATTTAAAACTTCTGGGTGCAGGTCCGGCTTTCTCAAGAAAATAAATATTAAAAAAATATATATAAAAAATAATAGCTTGTTGCCAGTCATGAGGCCCGGGCACCTTTGTTAACTATTTCGCAAGCACTAATATAAAACTGTTTACGTAATCCTTTTGTAACATAATAAAGACAAACAAATGTAAAGAGAACAAAATAACGAAGCTCGAGGCGGAGGTATAATAATAAGAAATGAAGTGGTACATTTCTTTTAAGTTCACATCGTATCTGTCGCAAGTTGACGATTTCTGCCACTTCATCGATGCTTACGTCACATAGTGCTCTCTCTAACTCGCTCTCTGTGTGTGTGTGTGTGTGTGTGTGTGTGTGTGTGTGTGTGTGTGTGTGTGTGTGTGTGTGTGTGTGTGTGTGTGTGTGTGTGTGCTGTAATTCTGGTGCGTATTACATCAACGCTAAGCTAATAAAACAAAAAATAAAAACACTCATTATTAACACTTTAAATGTTGTGCTTTGATGCTCCAGCCGAGAGAGCTTCATCCGGTATTTAATAAACATGCATTTAATTAAGAGAGGAGGGGGTATACAGTAATGTGAGGGGGGAGGGGGAGGGGGGAGGAGTAGGAGGAAGAGAAGTTGGAAGGGTGAGGGTGGTCGTTTAAATTGAATGGGGTAGGACGGAGGGAGGGACGGAAGGGGAGGGAAGGAAGCGAAGGGAATGGAAAAGGAAGGACGGATGGGAGGGTGGGGTGCCTGCTTAATGAAAGGTGAAGGAGTTAACCATACGTGTGTATGAGTTGGTGTGTGTATGGAAGGGTGAGAGGATGTATGTAAAGGTATGAAGACTGTAAGGATACATGAAAGGGTGAGTGAATGTATGTTAAAGTGAGCAAACGTACGTGTGTGTGTGTGTGTGTGTGTGTGTGTGTGTGTGTGTGTGTGTGTGTGTGTGTGTGTGTGTGTGTGTGTGTGTGTGTGTGTGTGTGTATATATATATATATGAAAGGGTACAAGTGTGAATAAAACAGAAGTGCATGGATATGTTAGCCACCATCTACCATGCAAAGTGAGGCAGTAGGTCAGGTGGTGTGTGTGTGTGTGTGTGTGTGTGTGTATCCACGTGAGGAGGGTGAAAGAAGGGACTTGTTCATCAGGTTTTGGGTGGTGAGGATGGGGGACGAGTTGGGGTGGAGAGGGGGCCAGGTGTGCAAGGCCAGGTGTGGGAAGCTCACCCTGAATCCATCCCTTGCGACATTCATTCCCCCTCCCAAATAACGCAGCACCCATCAGAAAAAGTGTCCATGTCTGTCAGTATGTATGTATATATGTATGTACTATCTTCGAGTATCAAACAATTTACCTACATCTCAGTACCATGTAAGTATGTATGTATCAATATACCAATCTCTCAGCAACCAGTAGAAAAAGCGAGTCCTCCTCAAATGTACAAAGCTATAATAAGAGTGGGTGGTGGTCTCATAGTACATTATGAATTTCTTTTAATTAATTTAAATAGTTAGGTTCCCTGTTATTCACTTGTTACAGAAGTTTTAGTTGTGACTGAGGTTCTTTAACAGTCTATACGACTGAAGATTATGGCAGTGTTCACAACATCTCTCTACTACTGAGGGTTGTATTCACACACACATACACAATCAAAATAGTTATAGGTGGCTGCAGGTCGTGAGGGGGGATGTAACTTACGACCGTGACTGAACATAATTCACTCTTTTTCTTTATGTCATTCCCTGACTATCATGATGTAAGCGGTGTGGCTAATACCTCGACACGAACTGACTTTGCAAGAAGTGAAGGAGAACAGTGGTGGTGGTGGTGGGTGTTGGAGGAAAAGTGGGTGGGGTGAAAGTGATGGGTTGTGACGACGGTGAGGGAGACGGGGGGGGGGGGGGTGGATAGTGGGAGGTGGTAGTAGTGAGTGGGTAGTGACAAGGAACCTGGTCTGGAGTCCGTTGTAGCCTATAGTACGTTGTGGAGACGCGCATATGTTACGCCGTTGTAAGTAAACTCTATTGCAGTGTATGATAACGTACAGTAGCGTTGGTATTTTCAGTTGCCTCTCTGGTGTGATGGCCAACTTTAAGAATAGTGTTGTCATAAATGAGACGTGATTGTTTCTTCTGTTCGTCTGTACACCATGAAAATATCGGTCAGTAGAAACAATCACGTATCATTCACGACAACATTATTCTCACAGTTCAGTTCACACCAGAGAGGCTACAAAACTTCAGACACCGACTATACATTCATGGTCCACACAAACAATTCTTACTGCATCACTAGCAACGAGTTGTGAGTGGAGGCGGTGGTGTACAGGAGGAGAATGAAGGAGGGAGGGGGGCAGTATGGAGTGTGAGTTTCGGATGACTGAATGCTTTTGATTCCCCAGACTGTGTGAGGGAATGGAACGGCCACTGGTACACACACACACACACCATTGCCTCTCCTTACGTAACTCTACAATCGAGTTTAGGGGATCGTGGTGATCTTGCCCGTCCCGGTGTGGAGACAAACCAATTCCTCAAAACTGTCACATAATGGAAACAAAGAATGAAGGATTGATACGCGATATGGTGTTTGTTGTGATATGTAGCTTCCTCTACTTGCCGACATCACAAGCCCTTTAATCTGTAACAACTAAAAGCTCTCCGTTGGTGTGTGTGTGTGTGTGTGTGTGTGTATGTTAAGTTTACAGGCACGAAGACTGTATTCTTATAACGTCAATATAAAGAGGGCAGGCATTACAGGAAGTTCCCAGGTAGCGATATCAGCCACAAATCACATGGGTGTATGCTATGTATAGAGCGTGCTAAAGGTTCTGGTATATGTATGTGGGAATACTACGGGTGCTCTGAGATAACAAAGATAACGTCACACACTTACCACAGTAAATGGAACACCAAGTACAAGAAAGACTATCTGATATCCAACACAATCAATCGTCTTCTGATGTACCATTCCCCTTCTGACCTTCAGTACATTATTATATAAAAGTTGATGCATGACGCGAAATTGAAGGGAAAAATTATATACAGTTTTATATTCATATCATTGAGTCAATTTTTTTTTATTTACTTATTTTTTTTTAAACTTAAGGGAGAAATTTTGTGTTGGTAAGTCTAGAGCAACTGAATCCTCCAAACTATTCCAGGCAACAGAATACCATTATTATTTTTTCATCTGGGTCTGTTTACTGGCATACTTTGGAGGAATCAAGGAACTCCAATATAACAAAAGTGAATTACCCCCTTAAACCCACTTCATGGCAAAAACCGTCATTACGACAAGATCTTCAGTGGTGTGAGTCCATAACGTGTGTTTTGATGCTATGTAGCGGAGTAATTCGATGATAGGATACAAGGATAGAGAAACCACAGCTGCATGGAGCCATCACCACAACAAACCAGGTTATCTTATATATTTTCCCAGTAAAGACCGCAGTGATCACTACCACCATCACTACACACACCAAGGTTATCTCTATATTCTTGGTACACTCGTAATCCAAAATTTGTATCCAGGTCTTGTTGAAGTTTCGAATAATATAACATAGTAATGAAACAATTACAACTCTTATCCTGTTTCATATTTCCTTGAGTTCGCTTAATACTCAATCAGGCTATTCGAAGCAAGCCTGGATACATATTTTGGATCGCGAGTGTAAACTATACCCAATATTAAAAGTATATTAACCTGTCTTCCCAAGTTTCTTTGTTGCCAATCGAGAAAATACAAACAAGTGGTATTATTCATAAACCATGATAATTAATCTTTCGCAGCACGGAGTCCATAACAACGGCAGAACAAAATAAATAAACAAACATCTGGTGTCCAATACACCACACCTGGTTTAGGTCTACGTAAAAATCCCCGATAACGAGAAAATGCAACAAAGCCGGGTGATAACATTTACAGTTTTCCTGTTACAATAGTCCCCCCCCCTGCCATATATAACCAGTGTCACAAACGTCTTTATAAACACAATTTTCCTCAAGTGACGAAACACATCCTCCCCTTGCGATATGGTGTCCTCTCATAAATACTATTGTTTACAGATCATTTACATATACATTATACATAGAGCACAAACGAGGAGACTAAACGAGGAGAAAGAGGGTCAGAAAGATTTAATAATAAAGGTGAGAGATTAGTTATATAAGGAAGAGTGGTAAATAATCACTAAAATTCACTATATATCATCAGATGTCACCACCAATCATCGATTGAATAAAGAATATACACATATTTACTAAGGCTGCACATACTGCATTTGATTATCCTAATGTTAAGTAATCTATTATAAATTTTTACTTACTACCAACTATTATTGACCATGACACGTTATGTAACAGTTCCTTCAAAGAGTAATGTAACGAACGAGTCATTGATCTGCCTGTCATGTGTACAATTTGTGGAATCCTTATTATTTTACTCAGTACTAATAAAATAATTATACTTATATCCCTCTTTGTGGCGGCGGTAACGATATTTCAAAGGGAGGAGGAGCGGACAGTATTCATTTTGACATTGGTACCGAGGGAGAGCAGGGAAGGTGGGATCCGTGACCACCAACACCACCTCCGCCGGGGCTTCCCCACCCCGCCTCTCTATGACGTCACTGCTCAGTCTGTGACGTCACTGCGCTCCCTCCGCCCCCACCCACACGTCCTCTCCCAGCTATTTATAGACACGGCAGAAATACTGGCTCTAAGAAAGGATGGTATGTGTGGGAGGAGAGAAGAGGAGAAAGGCGACACACTCAGAGTGAAAGATAAAGGAGGGACTATAGGGTGAGGTAAATAAACAAGAGAATGTAGCAGAAACTAACTACCGAAATAAAAAGGTGGAACAATTTAATGCGAAGGAAATTAGAGAAGGGGAGGAAGAATGGAAAACATGCAAGAAAATATGAAATCCAGATACACAGTTCTGGTGAAGGCAGCGAAACAAACACACATTTATATATTCAAATACTACTAAAGGTAGATGTAGTAATATAACAAAAACAGACAGACGTTAGGAACAGCAAGGAAAAACGAAAGGGGCACAAAAGGGACTATAGGCAACTGAAAAGAGGGAATGAAACGGATGAAAGAAAAAAAAAAAAAATATATATATATATGATAACCCTCCCCATAACTCACTTTACCACCTACCCTTATTACAATTCAGGTACATAATTGTATATTAATCCATCACGGAGCGGCGTATAAATCAACTTATTCAGCTGTTGCTTATTAATATTATGAACATCAATCGTTTGTTATTAATATATGAATAACTCCTTACATAACTCATTCAATGCCATGGAGCCTAGCAATACCGCAATATAAAAAAACTTACAAAATCACCAATAAAAAGGTAAAATAAATAACAAAAACAGCCAAACAAATGCGCAAATAACGACAAAATAAATACAAGCGAGGCTCAAGACTGGGAAGGAAGGGGTGCTAAGGAGGAGATACCCAAGTTTGGTGTTAGTGGCCTGAATCACAGCTGACTGACTCACTTCAAGAACTCAAGGGCTCACAGCCAAGCACAACCCCCATCCCCTTCCTCTGTCAACACGTTCCCCTTCCTTCCCTTCCCTTCCCCCTCTCGTTTTTCATGACACTTCGCATTGCTCTCTTATTCTTCATTATCTATTTCATGACACCTCCATATTTACACTCCTCAATCCATCCCTCTTTTCTTTCATCCTTCCTTCTTTCCTAACTTAATTCTTTCTTTTTTCCATGACACTTCACAGGGCCCTCTTATTCTTTATCTATTCCATGACACTTCCACACTTACACTCCTCAATCCCTCCCTCTTTTATTCCTTCCTCGTTTCTTCTCCCCTGTCAACACGTACACCATCACTCTCTCTTTTTTTCATGACATATCGCATGGCCTTCTATTCCTTATCTTCCTCATGACACCCACACTTACACTCCTCCTTTTTTCCCTCATTCCTTCCTTCCCGTTAACCCTCTCCTTTGTTAACACTTGCTTCCCTATTTCTTGTCTCTTCCACTTCCCTGTCACCGTGTACCCCCTTACCTCATGGCACTTCACATGGATAACCAATTTCTTGCATCATCTCGCCCACACACCCTTTGACAACTCTCCAATATAATATTATACCCATACCCAAAAACTCATCACACCCACACATACACACGGTAATATCCTCCCCACTCAACATCCCTAGTCCTTCAATTCCTTACAAAGATACTCCATAAATACTTATTCACCTCTCTGCTTACACTCACGAGGTACTTAATTCTCTTGTCACAACCAGGAGACACAGCAGGATGGGACTGGGTGAAGTTGGGGAAATGAAGATAACACGAATAAACAAAAGAAAAGAAAAAATCACATATACCGGTACACATTACAATTTATTGGTCACGCCTATAAAGTTTAAAATCCTATTAAATATATGACAGATACAAAGAGACAGGCAGACGGAGAGAGCGGAAGAGGAGGGAGAGGAGGGAGGGGAGGGGAGGAATGGAGTGGGTCACCTTGAGAATCACGTCGGTCCCCAACAACACGTGTTTGTAAACCTTAGCTCTAGTGGGGTGGGCGATCCGCTTCACTGACTGCCTGCCTGCCTCACTCCTGCCTCAATGTTTCACTCATCCTATCCCTTTCTACAACCCTAAATGATTCCCTACCTTTCATACCTCCTGCATCACCTTTTCCACTCCTGCCTCACTCATTCTCATCCCTTCCTACAGCAATCATTCCTTATCTTCCACACTGACTACACCATTCACTCCCTCACAATCCTTTCCCTGCATGCCACAACAATCATTCCCTACCTTCCACTCTCCCTACATCATCCATTCCACCACAATCACTTCCTTGCCTGTCTGCTTTACTCATTCCTTTTCCTGCCAACATCACTGACTCTTTTATCTTTCCTTTCATGTCTGCTTCACTCCTTCCTACATCACAAATCCTGTTCTCTCTTCCCAGTCTGCCTCACTCTTTTTTTCTTTCCTGCTTCCCTCATTCGTTTCCCTGTCTTCCCCACTCACTCCCTTCACTGCTTGTCATCATTTCTGTTTGACTTCCCCGTTTTATTCAGTTGTTGACTTTCCTCTCTGATACACCCAATCCTCTCCCTTCATTGCCTGCCTCCACCCACTCCCTTCCCGTCTTTCTTTCCTGCCTGCCTTCCCCTCCTTCCCTGAGTCATTCATTCCCTTCCTCCCTCCCTCCCTCACTCACTCACTGCCTTCCCATTCTTCATCCCTCCCAAGATATTTAACGTGTTTCCTGCATCTTTTTCACACGCTCTTCAACACAGTCTCTTCCTTGCTTACCTCCCTCCCTCCCTCCTTAACTTGCGTCTTCTTTCCCCTTTCACTTCACTTCGAGGGCATCCAATGTACCAACGACTGCAAAAAGCATCGATGCACATAGCACGCGAAACATTCTGAGACACCAAACGATGAACGAAGAAACATTTCTGCTGCGGCTTTCTAACTTTCCCGGAACATCACCAGCTGTACTGATCATTTAGACAACCATCGGTCATGTCTTAAGAGAGTAAGTATACCAAATGTCTGAATCACTAAAAACTGGAAACGTTACTTTATTTAGGGGGCGTTTTTCTCGCATTTTGCCACACGTTACCGTCTACTTTCCCATTTGCTGATTTCCAACTCGATTATTTAGTTTTCTTTAATATACAAGGCACCTACTTATTATTCTTTATTGTTACACACACACACACACACACACACACACACACACACACCACACAGTTATTGTTATATGCATACATTCTGTGTAGTGGACTGGAGTGGTTTATGAGTGGTGAGGTGTGTTGTGATGTAGCCTATGTAGTGTGGTGGTGTGTGTGGTACAATGATGTCAAAGTAATACAATTATTTCATCCAGAACTTAATTATTTGATTTGAAGCCCTTAGAGATCAGGTTATGTAATGTCATGAGGAAAAAATATATATCGCATAAGTGAGTCTCGATCATTATATAAATCCTAAACGAACACTGTAGCTCGTATTGTCCCTCTTGTTTTCCAATATAATTCGTCAAAGGTGTCAAAATGATACAGTAAGTGTGAGGAGTCCAATCAATGTTACTTCGATCGTATGTACAGTGTAACGCCACGTGAAATACTATTGTGTTGTGATGAGAATTGTTGTCCTGTAATGCAGAACAAGATGTATACATGTAACGTGTTTTGAGGTTATCTGGTGCTGTGTGACGTAACGACTGATAGCTTGGGTTGTCGTGTACGAATGTGTGTGTGTGTGTGTGTGTGTGTGTGTGACGTATAAGCTAGTGTTCTGTGACGTGGTGTTGTGCGACATGAAAAAGTTCTGTAAGAAGATATGATGTAATGTGCACTCGAGCTCGTAAATTCGAGACCACATCTCCAAATGTTTATGTCATCTGAGCTGGTAACACTGTGTGGGTAAGGTGTCATTGTAGGTGAAAGATTGTATCATGTCCCTCTACTATGTTCCACCTACTCTGATTCCTCACCAAATAAATGTTACCAGCTAAAATGGCATAAACATCTAAGTACGTGGTCGCGAATTTACGAGCTGGGGTGTATAATATGGTGTGTGGGACAGTGAAGGAAGTGTCTATATTTTCCTTCCTCACCAATACTAAGAAATCCTCAATTCGTCAACGCTGAATCATCGCCTGGTGAGTTGGTTGGCTGGCAGACGTATGTTATAGACTGAACGAAAAGCTTGAAAAATATATATATATACGTGATATTCATGAGACATGCACACACAATTAACACTCACGCATGGTCTGATCACAGAAGCATTGACACGTTTCCAACACGTTCTTGTTCTCTGGTGCTTCACATCTCCACAATTTGTATTAAGGTGATAGTACAGTGTTGGTAAATCTGGAGCAACTAATTCCTCCCAACTATATTCTAGGCAACAGGTCACTATTATTTTTGTTAATCTGATCCTGTTTCCTGACATACTTTGGAGGAATCGAGACGCTCTGATGTACCAAAAGTATACTATGCCCTTAATACCATATGAATAGTTTAGGGTTCAATTAGACTGAATCGTGAGAAACATGGGTGGATGAATATTCGTGCTGTGGAAGTTATTAGTTTTATGGGACCACGTGAGGTAGTCAGAAAATTGGAGGTAAACGAGTCCTTCAAATATTGCCACGAGACACCACCTATATGGAAGGAACATGTTACGTGGCATAGTCAGGCGATATCAGAAGCCTCCAATTCCCATATACGATCACAGGGTCCTTAAGTTGGGTATCGTCAGTACAAGAAAAATGCTGATAATATTTTACTCTACCACGTTTACTATTTACAGCACATCACTTTAGGAAATATACACTTGCCCAATGACAGCTTTGCCAAATATATCTAGGTGATGAATCTACACTGCCAAGAATTAGATAACATAAATTATATACATAGATTATATAAAGCAGACACATATGTTCACTGGGTTCAGCTGTTCTGTCAATGCCATCCATCCTCCCCCCTAAACCCCAAGTCCATCTCCTCACCCCCTTCATACACCTCCACTAATCACATGCACACATTAATTTCCGGGTCATGCACTCACTCCATTTATAACACACACACACACACACACACACACACACACACACACACACACATTCTCTTGCTCTCTCGCTCTCTGACATACACACACATTGTTCCCGTACCATTCACTTAAACACTTGTTTCTCCTTCATGCACTCGCTCTACTTTTTCATATGTCGTGACACCGCCTTCTCATACACATGCGCACATGCACGCGTACTCATTGTTGGGCTCAAATTATTTACAAAAATACAATTACCTCTCCGTTCACACACGTAGTTTATACAATCACACATGCCCACACATATATTTACATATTCATACACGCAAACACTCTTACACACACACACATACTGTAATGACAAGTGAGTGAAGGTGTGAGTGAATACGTGGTGGATAAATAGTGAAGTGAGGGTGGAAACTGGCGTGTGTGAAGGAGTAGGGGAGTGGAGTGAGCAACATATAGCCTATAGGGCTGAGGGAGTGGAGTGGAGTGAGAAATATAAGACTGATGGAGTGAAGTGAGTGAGAAATATTATAGGAGTGAAGTGAGAAATATAGGGCCAAGGGAGTGGAGTGGAGTGAGGAATATACAGGTAAGACTGAGGTGGTGAAGTGGAGTGAAGAATATAAGACTGAGAGGTTGAAGTAAGTGAGGAGTATTATGGGAGTGGAATAAGGAATACAGAACTGGAGTGGAGTGAGGAATACAAGACTGAGGGGGTGAAGTGAGTGAGGAGCATATTCCTGAGGGGGTGAAGTGAGGGAGGAGAATATAACTTAGGGGGTGAAGTGAGTGAGAAGCATATGACTGAAGGGGGTGAAGTGAGTGAGGAGCATATGACTGAAGGGGGTGAAGTGAGTGAGGAGCATATGACTGAAGGGGGTGAAGTGAGTGAGGAGCATATGACTGAAGGGGGTGAAGTGAGTGAGGAGCATATGACTGAAGGGGGTGAAGTGAGTGAGGAGCATATGACTGAAGGGGGTGAAGTGAGTGAGGAGCATATGACTGAGGAATCTAAGGGAGTGGAGTGAGCAGCATATGACTGATGGGGTGAAGTGAGTGAGGTGTTTTATGGGAGTGAAGGCTGTACGTCAGAGGACGATGGGTCAACACCTGGGAGAGAAGGGAAGGGAAGGGATGATGACCGTGGTTCAACTCTGCCCTGCCTGCCTGCCTACCTGCCTGTCTGCTTGCTTGCATGATGCCCTCTCTCCCTCCCTCCCTCTCCTTCAACCCCAGACGGCCACTAACTCTGTGTGTGTGTGTGTGTGTGTGTGTGTGTGTGTGTGTGTGTGTGTGTGTGTGTGTGTGACGGGGTGCGGCTGATTTCGTGATGTGGTTACTAAGGTAGACAGGTATAGATAGCCATGGGGGGGCAGCAAAGACATGAAGGTAAATACATCTTCCTAAGGCCCAGACAGAGAATATGATACTCCAACAACAACAACGACAACCCTGGAGGCGGGGCAACAGCGAAGGTCAATACCGCCGTTATCAGAACATGAGGATGATGGTGAAGCCAAACTCTTCCATCATACAAAGGGGGACTTTCCGATTGCCTTCATCTATTTTTACACTTTAATCATCTGAAAATCACGAGAAGGAAAAATAAAAACACTTCTATTATCATGACTGCCCTAATCTTCAACGAGAATGAGAGGGTAACGGTATATAATTTGCTTCCTGTGTAAATGTTTAGATGTTGTGATACCTTTTTAGCATCTTTCACGCTGATAATGGCTGAGCTATAGGTTCTAATGAAAGCGTGAGTGTGTGGTGTGTGTGTGTGCGTCGTTTGCTCTTGTTACAACTATAATCGTCTATCTTTATCATGAGGCTACTTTTCCTCAGCTGAGTAGTATAGTCCAGCGGTAAACTTATTAATAAAAGACGGTACAGTTATAATATGTATAGTCTTTATTCACTTCATGTGTATCATACGAAGCCGAGAGTGTCAAATAAAGACTATAGAGACTTATTATATAATATTCCGAGAACAAATCTAAACAAAATTCAACAATATTTATACTCTGCTAATAGACTACTTTAAGATATATATTTTAGGCAAAGTTATCATCATCAATTATGATCAGTGACCTCCAATTTTCAACAATATTTTGTTCAACTTAAAAAAGAAGAAATATCTGAAAGTCAAATAAATAGAGGGTAAGGTGAGGTGAGGCTTGAGGCGACTCACACACTTTTTCACACATTATTCACGCCCGCAACGTCATTTAACACTTTCATGTCAACTCGGCGTCCATCCGTCCGTCTGTTTGGTCACACTTTCACTTTCTTTACCAGTCAGCACGGACGGTCACGCTGCCCTTCGTGTTATCATTACATTACCCACATTTTCACTTTTCCACTTACTGTAATTAAATTCACTCATTCACTTGAGAACACACGTGTATTCGTTCACCTCTTACAACTTGTTTCAATTAGGCTAACGCTTCATTTTCATAAATTAAGTCAATTATTAAACAACAATAATTGTTCCTCAACTCATTAATTTATCTCTATTTACATGTTGATACTAATCTCTATATTTACGTGACGAGAATTGAGAGCTACTTACAGTTACGAGCAAACGTTTAGCAACAAATAAATGAAACCAAGCAATTTGGAATAATCTTACAAACCAATGTTGTTGAAGTCTTATTTCTAAGGCTTTTCATTCGAAGGAACTGCAGACCTATTGCACATGACTGTAAGAGTAACTAAAACAATATTCTGTGAACACTTTACTCAAAACAATGCGGCATGACAGACGAAATATCTATACAATGCACCGATCAAAGTGATTTTTGTGTCCTATGATGAATGCTGGTGTGTCAATGAGAAACATTTATATGGCTAGGATAGGCGTTGATGTGGCTATGATAAGCGTTGGTGTAATAGTACTGACATATGTTGGTGTTGAAATGATAAGTGTTTGTTGGCGTGGCAATGAGTAGTGTTGGTGTGGTAATAATGATCTACACAGGTGTCCAGCAAGTGTGATGGTATAAAGTATCTTCCCTCTCTCACCCAGCTTCGTTCACAAGGCCGCCTCACTATTTACTCCAGTTCACCTTCCCTTCGACACAATCAGATTCCTTGTTTCACTCCCACTGTAACTTTCCCCGAACTCCCTAACCCTGCCACCACATCTACAACAAGGGGGTGGGGGTGGAGATTGGGGTGGGTGGGGGGGTGGGAATTGGGGGGGGTGGGGGGGTACGTATGATGTCTGCCGGTATACCCTGGAGAAACCGGTTACGTCATGAAGCCAGTTTGGTACCAGTGCTGGACTCTTCCCCTTGTCGAGGCAGGCGGTGTAATGAAGTGGTGGTTGTATTGCAATTATATTCGGTCTCGGCATTCCTTATCAATTTCCTGCTTGCTTTCCAAACTTTACGTACGGTATCCGATTGCACCATACAGTCAGTACAGTAGTGAATCTGCAGTGTAAGTTTCCAAATGATGTCAATTTCGATCTCTTGTTTCCTGGGTCTCTTCTCTTATCTCTGCCCCCCTCCGACACACGCTTCTCTTTCTCTTTCTGTTCAACATATTAATTCATCGTACAGAGTATGTTATCCTCTCTGTCTGGGGGCAGGAAATACGAGTGTGCACGCGTGAGCATGTATGTATACACGCACGAACACACACAATGTCTCCCCATCCTGTGTGTGTGTTTACCCACTCTCCAATAGTACAAGTGCGTTACCACTAATCCCCGCAACCCTCCTTTCCTCCCTCTGCCAACACAAGACATGCCCCAACACAAACACAACAACATTCCCTCTCGCCACCACTTCCAGTCCCAGACAATGTCCTCTACCACTTCCTTGCATTCCTCAACCCAAACCCCTTGTACTGACATTCCATTCAGGCCAGTGCTTGGGTTCTCCCTCACCTTTTTTCGTCTGCTTGTTTCTATACTGTTCGTCTGCTTTCCTGTCTCTTCTGCTTCTATTTCACCTCGGTCTATCAGTCTCCCCTATGTCCACCTCCTCTATTTGTCTGTCACTCTGTATGTCTGTCTAGAAAGTCCATCTCATGTCCCCATTTCCCTGTGCACTGTTCTCTTTCTAATCTCGCTCTTTCCATCAATCCTACTTCTCACTTTCTCTTTTTCATCACTCTCTCTGTCTCTCTCTCCCCCGTGAACTAGGCACATTCCACCCACTCACACGCCTTCCCTTCACTCCACATTATTCCAGCTGACCTTGCATCACCACCACCACCATTATCATTACATTCACACGCACTCCAGCCAGTCATCTACTACAAAACCATTCACCATCACCAATCCACAACACTTATCATCAGTACCTTCACCACACGTCAGTACTATCACCAATATTACCAACAACAACAACAACATTACCTTATTATGACCACAACAACTTAACTAAATACTGTAGATACCACCAACACCACCACTACTATTATCTCCATTCGTTTGTATCCATTGCCACATTCAACATTTCGGTACTTAGAGCTACAATATCATCATTATTCTTAATATAATTTCCACTACACTCACTACCACCACCATCATTCACTATAATAATAATAAACATGCACTATTCACCCTCCCTAACAACACTCACACACACATTCCTCATTCCACTCACTACCCACTTCCCTCGCCCTTCCATGCAGTCTTCACCAATACAGTCACTTCTCTCCCCACAAACCCGTACGCTCACCCACACTATATACCTTCACAAAAAATAAATAGGATAACTAATTACGAGTAAAAATATCCACAGAAGAGGAATATCAAGTCAGATAAAGAGGGATGTGTTGTAACGCAAATGAAAGACATGCCCGATATACTAGGCTACACCATTACATTATTTTGAGAGCTCCTCTTTCTGATTCTATATGAGTGGTTGAGGTGCCAAGCCCGCATTATGATCACATACTAATCGTACACTCTGTAGTGGCGGTATTATCCTGTTGTATTATTATAGTGGCGAAAATCATTTTCTTTAATAAGGAATTTCTTTCGGTACATCACATATTAAACTTCTTGTATAATTATATATGTATAAACAATAATGCAGAGTACACAAAGACAGTAAATCCTTCTCATAAGCCTTGCTGTAAATGTAGTGTTACTGGACAACTATAAAGATTACATTCACACTTCCTCCTCCTTTGGCATCAACAAGAATTCACAATAAGTAGGCAAGTTTGAGACTGACAAAGGAAAAGAACACTAACAGCATTAAAAAAAACAAAATTTTAGTATTACTGAAAATAATTTACAGCAGGTAGACCTTGGACCGATTTCACAGGTGTTCAATGTTGATCTGTATGCACACCAACGAAAGCAACAAATGTATGTATAGTGATTGCCTTCCTGTATAATGTGAGTTGCCTTCCAGTATAATGTATAGTATTTATTCATTGTGGTACAGAAGGATTTTAGTGAAAAAACTTGACACAACAATCGAATGTATGTGTGTGTGTGTGTGTGTGTGTGTGTGTGTGTGTGTGTGTGTGTGTGTGTGTGTGTGTGTGTGTGTGTGTGTGTGTGTGTGTGTGTGTGTGTGTGTGTGTGTGTGTTGTTATTGTTGTTGTTGTTGTTGTTGGAAATCAAACTAACATGGCCGATTGTGAAATAGATCTAGAGTATAGAGTCGACGAGCCGAACAGAGGGAAAAGGGAATAAATAGACTACTTACCCCTTCACTCCCCCGGAAGGAAATCTTTGGGCTGGCGGCGGTGTTCTGAAATGGAGAGAAAGAACATCATTAGTGGTGAAGGTAGTGTATATAATAAACTCCCTCGCGCCAGACTGTACCTCCCGGCTTTGCCTCCCAAGGGCTAACTGAGGCAGAAAGTGAGGCGTGATGGTGGGGGAGTACAATACCATCCTTAATATTATTAGCTTGGAAAAACACACACATATATAAAAAGTGAATAAGAGAGCAGTACCGTACCTACCGTATTTTTTATTTTAAGAGAATACTAATGGGGCGACTCAATTATGATAAGTGTTGTATACTCCCCGGGAAAGTACTGTACATGTGAGGGAGTTCCTATACCAAGCTTTGAAGGAAGAACATGCAAGGACTAGGCTACAAGGGATGGTTGAATAATAGACTAAAGCTGACTGAGGTAAGAAGAGTGGCAACGTGAGTGAGTGAGCTGAGACTGAGATGGAGGGAAGAGGTGTGGCAGAGTGAGTGAGTGAGTGAATGAATGAGGTAGGAAGTGAGTGAGTGAATGAGGTAAGAAGTGAGTGCGTGAGTCTGACAGGGAACGATTGAGTGAGAAAAAGAGAGTGAGAACGCCGACAAGTATGAGAAAGTGAATTTGTGTGTTGGTACGAGAGAGAGAGAGAGAGAGAGAGAGAGAGAGAGAGAGAGAGAGAGAGAGAGAGAGAGAGAGAGAGAGAGAGAGAGAGTGCGTGCGACAGGGTGGACAGGAAGCAGGGGTAGTTGAGTGGGGGAGAGGCAGAGAGTGAGGGAGGCAGAGAGAGAGGGGAGGGAGGCTGCCAAACAGGAAGAGCAACATGGGTGCAACTGGAGGCCAACACAGTGTAACCTCACCATCACTTGCTATCACTCTCATCACCATCTCTTTACAATCTTCACCATCATCAATGTCATCACCACCATCCACCAAGTATAGACATTATCATCACATATCACCATCACTAGCTATCACTCTCATCACCATCTCTTTACTATCTTCACCATCATCAATGTCATCACCATCATCCACCAAGTAGAGACATTATCATCACAAATCACCATCACTTACTATCACTCTCATCACCATCTTTCTACTATTATAACCAAGTAGACACACTCACAAGTCATCACATATCACCACCAATTGCTATCACTATCATCACCATCTTACTACTATTATCACTATCACCATCATCACCAACCACCCATCAATGAGAGCCACTCATCAATTATCACCATCACTGGCTATCACTATTATTATCAATACCAGTACCATCACTATTATAATTTATCACCATCACTTGCTCTAATGACTATCACCATTATCAGCACCACTATCTGAGTACGGTTGTCATGATACAAAAGCTAAGTGTTTCCACCTTTCCAACTGACACCATTACCAACACCTGAATGTTATTGTTGTTGTTGCTATACACACACACACACACACACACACACACACACACACACACACACACACACACACACACACACACACACACACAAAATATAGTGACTGGCTATATAGGGTTTAGATCAAGGAAAGCAAATGTAAACAATAGTGGTGAACGTAAGCAAAATCTATATAAAGAAATTTGACACAGGTGCCCAAATTTGTTGAATCCCCATTAGTGTTACTGCCAATCAAGCAATCAAGAGGAATAGTGTGTGTGTGTGTGTGTGTGTGTGTGTGTGTGTGTGTGTGTGTGTGTGTGTGTGTGTGTGTGTGTGTGTGAGTGGAGTAATGACATGTGAACTGGTGAATGGAGGCATGCAGTGGTAGTGAGAGGAGACAGTTGTTGTAAAGCCAGTGTTTGAGATAGTTATTGTGATCTTAGTGTTGGAAATGAGGTGGCTGAGGCAGAGAAAGTGGAAAGGAGACGGTGACAGTGGAAAGGAGGTGGTGACAGTAGTAGGTAGGTACCGGTAGAGCACCTTTCCCCCGTCCTCTGACTCACCACCCAATCCTCTTATCATACCCATCCCCGAACCCAGCCAATCATTTATACCTTTCCTGTCTTTCACTGTACCTCACACACACACACACACACACACACACACACCTTTACGTTCTCCCTCCTCTCCCTCCCACGTTCTGTAGTTCAATCAATCCTTTACTTTCCCTATCTTTTAACATTGTCTTCTACCTATACCATCTTCTATAGCAAACATACTTTTACCATCCCCACCCTCTATACTTTCTCACCTTTCCCTCTCCTTCTACCTCCTCACCTCTCCTCCTCCCTCACCTTTCCCTCTGCCTCCCTCACCTCTCCTCCTCCCTCACCTTTCCCTCTGCCTCCTCACCTCTCCTCCTCCCTCACCTTTCCCTCTGCCTCCTCACCTCTCCTCCTCCCTCACCTTTCCCTCTCCTTCTACCTCCTCACCTCTCCTCCTCCCTCACCTTTCCCTCTGCCTCCCTCACCTCTCCCCCTCGTTAATATTTAGGTCGGGTGGCAGTAATTATCTGTGAACTTTAGCTGTGACAAGAATACATCAGCCTGTGTACGGGTGATCGTGAACTTATCCATTGGTGAAATTAATCTCTTGTAAACTCATCATGAGGGAATCGAACCGGGCACCACTTGTGTGTGTTCCCTCACAATTATATCCTTTTCTTCTTATTATTCCACCATGCCTTACCTCCCTTTTTTGTTTTGCTTGTAATGACCCATGCATACTTCTCTTCATCTCCTCCTCCAGTTGCATTATTATTGATCCTATATGTTGCGCTGCCAATTACGCTTTCTCTCCAATCAACAAATTTGCTGCCAAGGTATTCTCTTCTCAATACGCCTGAAATTTGTACAGTACTTAAACGCACAGCTTCAGGTAAGGAGCTGTAATATACTTCGTCTTCAATTCCTAACTTAAGGGGGAAATTTTGTGTTGGTAAATTTAGAGCAACTGAATCCTCCAAACTATTCCAAGCAACAGAACTCCATTCCATTATTCTTGCTCTTCTGGTTCTGTTTCCTGGCATACTTTGGAGCAATCAAGGCACTCCAATGTAACGAAAGTGAATTACCTCCTTAAGGAATCAGTACGTAAGGCATAAACAATCTGCAGCTACATGCCTTACTTTCCTTAAACTGGTGGTACGTACAAATGGAAGCTTAGCCAACTGATAGATAAGAGGTTGGTCGGTCGGTTGGGTAGGCAGGAGGAGCCCAGGAGGAGCCGAGGAGAACTTTCGGTATAATATTCAGATAAGTTGTTATCAGTAGTGTCCCGTGTCCCAGATATACTTCACTTACTGTACAACCTCACCACACCAACACACTTGCTAACATGTCAACATCACAAGACAGACACTATATAGGCCTATCTCACATCAGCTCTACAACACACTACCACACATCCCCAGTACAATAACACATAACTAGTACACTAAAAGTCTCATCCCCACCAAACAAGCATATTCATATATACCTACACACACACACACACATTATTGAAGCCCTTGCAACCACATTATTGCTCGATACACTAGAGTTTTGATCATCTCCGTTCAACATCACCAAAGCACAAACCTCACAATCCTGTCTGCAACTCGACTACGGTATAACCTTCATCTCTGTAATACAACTCTATTTTCCTCTTCACGTCGCCACACCTTGCCACGCTCTGCTGGTTAACATCGTCGCCACAGAGTAATACCAAAACACAATTGTATTTTCTCATAGCCACTACACAAGACACTAAAACACAACACTACACACCTAACTACCAGCCAGCCATATGGCCACAAGGGAATTAGTATATATAATTATGTATGACAGGTTCCACGGCTCCACAGACATTAATTACATGGAGCTTGAGTGTCCTGTTATCGTATTAATATTCTTGTATATGGCCGTGCTTCACTCCACACATCATGGGACGGTCACAATGAGTACAACGTGATGGGTACTAACTACAGTTGTGAACGGTTGGCATCACCTCATACCCCTCCCCCTCCAGCACCCTTCTATCACACAAAGATAAGCCAACCCGGACAGAGTAAAGAAAGGGCGTGTACTCTGGCAGTCTATACAGGATACACCAGGGTCAAGAGAAATTCTATGGACCGTGGGATACACACTCTTTAGTCTCGGTTCATAAAGAGCTAATATAACTTGTAATATTTGCATTTTGTATTTGTTTATGTTCAAATATAATTACCGATATAAAATGTTGCTGGTCTGTCAACTCTTTTTATTAGTGAAACGCAACACTGAACCACATTTTAAGTAAGTAGGATGGAATGGAATTAATGCTGTCGATTAAACCTACCTCAAGCCTCAGTTAGATTTAATTAAAACCCAATTGTGCACAAGTTGAAAATTAAATCCTACCTCGGCTCTCATACAACGGTTTGGTTCAAAGTGTTTGTCAAGCCTAGTGTAAGCCTACAGTATGTGTGCGTGTGCCTGTTCTGTGTGTGTGTGTGTGTGTGTGTGTGTGTGTGTATGTGTGTGTTCGTGGATGAGTGTGAATTAGTATATATATGAGAGTGTGTGTATATACATGAAGTGGCGGATGCGACAGGTGTGAGGGAGTGATGAGTGGCAGGAGTTATCTAGAGCGACACTAGGGCCGGTCGAGGTAAACACTGAGTAGGCTACCTGCTGCTGCTGCTCATAACACTCCTCATAATTATACTCGCTCATTCATCACCGCTCTCTCAACATTTGCTCACTCACAACACTGCTCATTCTACTCGCTCATTAAGAAAACAAAAAACAAAAAGTGTTGGGTTATGGAATTAGTATATGATGTTGTGGTGTTGTTGATGTTATGATGTATATTTTGTGTTAATGATTAGATGGCACGTGGTGGTGGTGGTGGTGGTGGTGGTGGTGGTGGTATAGCATTGATGGGGCTGAAAGGAGGACTATGTTGCGGTGATGATATAGCCTATAGTGATGCTAGCCGAATACACATCAGCATATAATATGTAGAACTCTTTACCAACCATTATTAGTAATGGTTTATCTGGAGATGATCTAATAAATTATATCCTCCAGAGAACTCTCGCATCTGTACCTTATCTTGAGATCACCCAGCATTCTCAACCTACGGTATCTGTTTACTGTAACACAAGCGATAAGACTCAAGACTAGGATAACCCCACCACTCACCTCACCAACACCGACCATGATACACTCTCCTACTAGCCTACACTCACGGATTTCTGCTACAGTCTGTACCTTTAAACAACAATACACACATGGATTGGAGAACAGTGACCCAGTAGAGGTGGTTCGCTGTCGTTACGGTGTTTACGTTACACGCTCTACTCATGATGACTGTAAAAATTGTAATGTTTTTCCCGGAAAATCTGAGTTAACCAGGATTTCTGCAACCCACTGTAATACAAACTTAACTAATACTACAAAAATGGGCGTCGCGACATGAATGATACTCAGGCTATATAGATGGGTCAACAGAAATCGTGATACATTGTGAAAAACCTATGGCGTACATTTTGTTCATCTATTAAACAGTGATGTGAGGTGTTTGCGTAAGGGTTCAGGTAATTCTGAAAGCTAATATACATGTGCTGCGAACAGAAGGATGGCTGCAGTAAATATGTAGGTGACAGACAACCCATGCCTGGCCCCACTCTCCATCTTATCTCCATGCAGTAAAATTATATCCTGTTTTGTAAGAAGCGATAATTCGGGGATACGTATAAGTACAGTACGTAATGAAGGAAATATTAAGGGGATAGTAAAGTGTTGGTAATCAGAGGCAACTGCTTCTCCAAACAAATCACAGCAATAAGTCGCCTTTATTATTGTTCATCTGGTCCAATTTCCTGGCATACTTTGGAGGAATCAGGGTGCTCTAATATATCAAAAGTGTATTATCCCCTTAAATTCCATGCAGTGAAGGGTGAATAAATGGTGTTGAGGGTTGGCTACTCATACAATGCTGAACAATGGAGGATTGTCTGTGGCATTTTCAATCCTCTCATTGTATACGTCTCAACACATAGCTAAACAAATTCAAAACTTTTGTTGCTGTTTGTGGGTTTACTGAAATGGTTTTTCTATAAATATGGGTTATGCATCCATCTACGGATAATCATTGGGTTCTAAAGGAATATGCAATAATTTCTCCTCTGATAAAAATGTACCGTAAACATATGAGTTAGATAAGCATATGAAAAATGAGTGAATAACAGGGGCACAAAAAACTCAAAACGAAATATAGTTAGAGAAGAGAAAAACATTACTGCAATAATAATAAAAATACAATGATTATCGAGCACTTATATGCACATATTCACAAACACGTAGGTACAGTCTCGGTCAAAAGTCCTGCATCGGGAAAATAAAAGTGTGTGAATTTTATGAACCAATATTACAGAGACTAACAGCTAGAATTCCGCATCATTTTCGAGGCTGTTTCAAAAGGAGGGTGTTGCAGGACTATTGACCGTGACTGTACCACTTACAAACGCACATTCACACCTGTACTCCACTGGCTTATCTTTTCACTTAAGGTGGCAACTCTTTTTTGGTACATTGTAGTGCCTTGATTCCTCCAAAGTAAACAGGACCAGAAGAGCAAATATTATGGCGTTCTGTTGCTTGGAATAGTTTGGAGGATTCAGTTTCTCCAGATTTACCAACACAAAACTTCCCCCTTAACCATTGCACACACATTTAGAGCGCGCGCAATTACCTACAGTTGGACACATGAAATCATGATACAGAGCCGAGGTGGAAGATACTCAGCTCCTCCCTGTATTGAAATTCATTTGCGACCAATAAGTATAATATATCAGGGTCAGTAACGATGATTATGATGTGGGATGGCGACGATAAACAAATACCAGATATTATTCACTGGTTACTGTACTGTATAGAGAAGTGCATCTTCCACCTGGGCTGTACCACGAATTCTTGTGTCCAACTGTACGTCACACACACACACACACACACACACTTCCCCCCCACGTACACACACAATCTCTCTCCTACCCCCCCCCCCCCAACTTACACACACACACCTGCACCTAATTCCACAAGTGTTTGGTAAGTTAGCAAAATTGTGATAATTATATATTATATCAGATGACTTTTTCTTCTGATATATTTAAAGTGAAGGGTTAGAAGTTTCGTTTATCTAAAGGCGGTTACTATACAACACAACACTATCTCCAATAACACCTTCATAGCGGTGTTGATAGATTCTCCAAAATATGAAGCCGAAAGAATTATAATTTTAGGTACAAGGCCAAAGACGTTACGACTCTCAATAACTTATCTACAAAAAATACTTCCACAACGATTTCTAACGCAGAAGGAATATACTTTATTTATTCTTCAGTAACTCTTACGAACCTTACTATATTCAAAACCACCACCAAAACGACAAAGCACAAATATTATAACAATATAATTTTATAAAGCTAGCTACAATAATGAACAATAATAGATGAAAAGTCTTAGACATGTGTTTACTTAAGCCTATATAAATTTGGCCTTGAATGGATTTTACCAGTTTAAACCTTCTCTGTAAATTTTAATGTGGATCCCCTTAGAACTGAATGTGTAATAATTAATGAAATACTACAGGAAGAACAGCAAGGGTCATAAGCCGCCGGAAGTAGAGTGAGGATGATGTCAAGCATTAATATCGGATACACAATGAGAGAAGAGAGATAGGATGAGTTGATGAGCATGTAAAGGGAACAGACTACTTGGGATTGAGAGGGCGTCCAAAACTTTCATTATTGTCTTTATAAATATATGTGTGAAAATCTCAAATGATATTGGTTTTCTAGTTGCACAACCAGTCCTTTCCTTTTGCTCAAATTTGTCAGGAAGTTTTCTATACTCTATTTAACGACCAGATCTCTGCACAATGGAATATGAATGGTTGGATGGATGGATATATATCGACAAGTGTCGACATGAGTTTTTCTGACATGAATAGATCTTTACAATCATTCTTCTTGGCATTTTCCCTAGAGAAGAATTCCTTTGAGTCACTCCATAATTCGTCTGAACTTTGGGTGCATCAAGCGGTATATATTTATATGATCTGTATATGATAATTTTCCACACTGAACCGCAAACACAACACACTCGTATACATGATTCTTATAAAGCCATTTTTTTTATGTTTGTAGGAACCAGTTCTTGCATCCATTTTATCAATTCAATTTAACAACCCTGTCATCTTAACACACAAGCAACAGTCAACATTTTTTATTTAACTAAGGGAAGAATGAGATTTGAAAGAGGAGTGAGGGATGAGGCAAAGAAGAAACAAGAGTGAGACAAAGATGTGAATAGAATGAGAGAACGAGATAAGAATTAAGCGGGGTTAAAATAATAGTGAGACAAGACTGGGCCAGGCAGGAACGAGCAAGACTTATAAGACAAGGGTAGGATAAAATAAATACGATTGAGACAAGGATGGGAGTCCAGCAGAGCCTACGACAAGAAGGATGAGACCAGAGTGCATTGGGTGAGGTAAAGGTGAGAGAGGTCAATGTGATACAGGGAGGGAGACACCAACATGGCTACCGTAAGGCTACAACTGATGCGTCAGGGGGTACAAGGGCAGCTGGGGAAAAATAAGAAATTGCCCAGGGCAGGGTCGGGTCGGGTCGGGGCGAGATGGGACGGGGCCGACTGGTACCCACAAACACTAAAAGAACAGTCGTGGGAAAAAGTTGACACCCCTCATTTGCCACCATCAACAAGCTCTGGTAATAATAAATGTTGCAGAGAAGAAACGATACAATATACACAAGATTTACAGCCACGGAAGGCAGTTCTTTCACTCAATTGCATATGATTAAGTACCCGGTACGAGTATATTTTAACCAACTACAGACAAAGCCGATGGACAAGTCAACCCATCTGAGAATTAAAACCGGGGACCCCCAGCGGAAGTGACGTGAGGGTGTTACTCACTATAGACTTATGCCAACAATGGAAGGGTCAGAAAGCTGGATCTTACTAGTAGGCTACAAACTGCTCTAGACACTTAACCTAAGACGTACAGTCGTTGACAAAATTTCTTCGTCACTAGTTACTATACGTACAATAACTAATAAATATCGTCTTCAGAGTGTTATGGATCAATTATTCACGTGCATAAAATTCATATATATTGACACTAAGACGCATTCCATGTCGCGGTATACAAAGGAGAATGTAGGTGTGTATGCAAGAACTCCATGATTAATATACACAATCAACGTAGCTATGAGTTACTGAAGGTTGTGGGAGAATTTATGCCTTCACTATATCATCACTCACAGTCTCGACCAAAGGTTTCGTAACCCTCATCTCTCGCTAAAATGATGCATGGGTGAGGCATTACCGTGCATAAAGTCCAGTCCTACAAACACCTTATAGATGAACCTTCAAAATTGACATGTGAGAGCCAAAGCAGTCTACAACTTATGAATCCACCTCTGATGCTTTGTTTTGCTTTAGTACTGTTGCCCGTGTGTGTGAAAGATCTGGGCCCGTACAGTACAGTATTTATCAAAGTAAAGTTCACTCCTAAGTTAAGATTTTGTTGGTAAGCGTTCATTCATGGCAAGGACTACAACCCATATAATGTTGCTTGGAATAGTTTGGAGTGATGAATAGGTTTCTCCAGATTTACCAACACTGTGCTACACCTACCTCCTTAACGCCTGACTAGCCTAATGGGGAACCTTCCTTTCAAAACAAACAACGCGAGCCTCTTTGAAACTTGTACCGCATTCTTTAGAGTTTCTAGTACAGTAGTTGTGTGTTGGCCACAGTCAATGATGGCTGCACATAACAAAAAACATCCCAATTCATGCATAAATATATATAATTGTTCGTTTCGTCATCTTTGTAGTAGCATTTCATTGGCATCATTATTGAACCACTGTTTATATCCTTGTTGTCTATTATTGCCATTATTATTGGACCACTTTTTTTCCTTTAGTCAATCTCATCTATTAGCCATTGACCACTTTTACATATATAGACCAAGAAAGGCCACATAATATATAGTATTCTTCAGACAATGTTGATCTCGCCGACATGGAAAGTGAGAAGCAGCAGCAGCAGCAGCAGCAGCAACTGACGTCACAGCCCCAGCCCGCCGACCCAACCTTCTTCCCCCATTGTTAAAGAGGACACACAACTCGGGAGGGAGGGAGGGGAAGATGAGACGTCAACAAACACAAAAAAGAAAAAGTAAGTAAGCAATGTTGGTAACCCAGGAAATGTGTACCGTGAAATATTCTCTCTCTCTCTCTCTCTCTCTCTCTCTCTCTCTCTCTCTCTCTGATATTCTACACAATCTGGCCAAAGCTAAACTAACAGGGAGAACAATCTACTTCCCCTCTCCCCTTTACTATTCACAGGTCCATCTTCTGCATCACAAAAAAATATTAAACTCTTCAATCACAATACAATTTGCTGAGGTGAACAAATATAGCCTAGGCCTAATGATAATACGACGTAAACATCACGGTTCAAATACTTATTAGGATCCTTCGACTGGTTTTAATTAATAACTGGAGAAGGTAAGGACTACTGACTACAACCCAGTAACCTAGCCAGAGTACCAGCATTAGTCACTATATCCTCAAGACTATCTTTCCAAGTTCACGGGCATACGAACTTCTGCTCTGAACTGAACCCTGTGACAAAGATCCACAGCACAAAGGCCGGTAGAGGATGGATTCTTGAGGTTGAGGTAAAACAAGAGGCACTGCTCCCTGTACAAGGCCACTATCACCATCCCTACCACTATTACCACCACTACGCCCTCCATCCTCCTCCCCCGCCCCCTACTTTCCTCCATCCCCATCCCACCACCACCACCAACAACAACAAAGACAACCCCCATCCCTACCACCACCACCACCACCAACAACAACCCCTCTATCCCCACCAATACCACCACCAACAACTCCTCCATTCCCACCACTACAACCACTGTCATCCCCATCACCACCACCGTATTATAATATATCCATGGTTCAGTTAGACGCTGATGACGATGGCCTGTGCAATGGTTCTATCTATGGAATAAAGGTACAAGTCATCGTCATTACTGAGTTCATGACCTTTCACACAGACGGTATCAAGGTCCAATAAATTTTGGGCGGCATCCATTTGCATGGGTCCTGTATGAGTGCGTAATATGATTATACTCTTCATCAATATGTTACGTTATTCAAGTTTATTACGCGGGTATACATTAGTGGTTATATTTGAACAACCTTACCGAATGATGTCAACTGTCCACGTGAGAATGGAATGAACGAGAAGGTGGTTAAGGGGAGAGAATAGTGGTTGTAAATCTGGAGCAACTGATTCCCTCAGACTATTCCAAGCCATAGGCCACCATTATTATCGTTCGTATGGTCTTGTTACCTGGCATATATTGGAGGAACCGAGACGCTGAAATGTACCAAAAGAATACTACCCCCATAAAACAGGAGTTCATGCACCCCAGACAACCATCCCGGCTGGTATGCACATAATGACCCAAGGATAAACAGGTAAACTGTGTACTAACTGTAAGGCGCATCACTGTTATGTGAACCAGAACGTAACCACACATGTACACAATAAGTCTACATTCACATAGGCCATACTCGATACATACACATTCATAAAACAGTACACATATAATTACTAGCACATTAAAAAAAAACATTGTGTGTACATATCGCCTTAGCCCGAGTGTACTGTAGTCTGGATGTGTGTGTGTTTGTGTGTGTGCGTGTGTACCGTAGTGAAAGTGAATATCAGCCATGCGAAAACACAAGGCTTATTCTTCTCAGCAGTTGTACTTTTTTTCCTTAAATCAAAGAAGCGAGAGGGAAGTTTAATTCAGCATTTAAGAGCAAAACCCATTCTTGTGGGTTGGGGGGGAAGTTTCCAGCAGATGGATGATTCAACACCATTCTAACAGCGGCCGAGCCTCATGGTCCACTGGCTCAACACAAGAGGGAAGGCGGGCAGGCTGGAAAGTGAAGAAAGGAAGTAAGCCCTGTGGAAGTATGTCACTGCTGCCAACACTATGCACCATCACCGTCCATTACCACTACCGCTTGCATTACTTTCATCACAGCCTAGCACTGTACCACCATCACTATCACATCAACCTCATGGTCTGTTCTCCACACACACACACACACACACACACACAATACAGCACCACACGACACAACAGAACACACACCCGATACAAGGCCATCCAACACTGGTGGTGGCGGACAGTCAGTATGACAGCCGACCTTGGCAGAACTCACGAATCCTGGACACAATACACTACTTCATTGTCTCTCAGTGCACGGGGACTCTATTATTATTATTATTATGATGATGATGATGATGATGATGATGGGAAAATTCTACACTGTTTAGATTATGGTAGATTATGTTAGGTCAGGAAAGAGAATCACATTTGGGTAACAAGAATAAGGTAGGATACGTTATGCCGAGTTAGATGGAAGCATGTCAGATCACCACATGAGAAAAATGCTAACTTAGGTCAGATCATCACATTGGGGAAAAAGGTGAGTTTGGTCTGGTCAAAAGGTGACATCTGGGTTCAAAAGGTGACCATGAACATCCTGGGGAGAAAAACTGGAGAGGATCCCTTCTCATTGTATTGTAAGGGACTTGGGAGTAACGCATCCTGAAACAGGATACGAACATTAATAAGATTGAGTTACTCTTCACGTTGGAGGACGGGGAGGGGGGGGGGGGAGAGCAGGAGAGAATATGAGTTTACTTATTTATAAAAGTGCCTAACACTTGTTCAAGTTACATACATAACTTATGCCTTTAGACGACAAATCGCCTAACCTTGTGAAGAGTAGAACAGTTTGACGTAAGTAATACAAAAAATACAATTCCTCTCCTGTAAAAAGGTAAAATGTTGAGTAAAAGATAAAATAAAAGTGCGTTTCCCTGCATGGTGAGAGTTTTGGTACTGTACCAAGGCATGCCGCCGCTATACACTAATGTTCCCCAGCCCGCCTTTTGTTCACAAGGATAAAACGTTAACCTGACAAAGGAACCTGCCACCACCACCACCGACGGACCGACGGAGAAAGTCCTCACGTTGATTTAAATCTTGCTCGTGGAAAAAAAAAGAGAGGCCCTTTGTGTGTTGATGTAAAGCTCTTTCCAGTTGAAACTTGTACATTAATCTATCTATGTCTTTATCTTTTATCAGAAACCTTTAATCCCTAATGGAGTGGGGACAAACACACCGCCTCTCCTTCATACCCCCTGGTCTGACACCGGCGTACTTTCCATTACACAATTTTACCGGATAAGATGACTGGAATAAACGGACAGCAGCCAGAGAGGAATAGATCTGGCTGGGAGAGGGGATTGCAAAGGCACAGAATAATGTACAGTCCAATATAGTTCACTGCAGGACTATAGGCTCTCCAGTTGGGAATGATACAGTTAGGAAATTCTATCTTACCCTTGCTTAGGGATGGGTGCATAAGGAAGAAGTTGAGTGCATGAAGGAAGAGATGGTGTGCATTAAGGAAGAGGTGGGGTGCATGTGATATTGTAGGAGTGTCTTGTGTGTTAGGAGTATATACAATAGTTTCTTCTCCCAGTTTACAACCTACAACAGGCTATGACCAGGAACCGATTTACTGCAAAATGAACAGCGATACGAGTTATGGAAAACATATTATTTATTCAAACAAGAATTCTATGAATTAAGGCCACAGGCAAGAGAAACCCGTGGCTACAGGTGGGTGATGATTAACTAGAACCATTGTACCAGTCATGGTTACTGACAAACCAATGACTGTTTTCTCCTTTCATTTCTTGTCATGTTTTTGAGCCGAAGCTGCGTACGTCCTGCCTTATTAGGGCAGGCCAATTGCCCCACTTGGAGATTGAACCCGAACTTTCAGTATATATACAATACCCAGACGTTCTTAAAGCTTACCACCGTTCTAGTACTAAAGGGGGTAATGGGATTATTTAAAGATATTCACATGTTACCATAATTGGCATCTATCGGTTTACACCTGCTTATACTATGGAGATAAATTGTGTTCTGACGATACATACGTCATAAACAGAGCCATGTCCAGGTTCACCAATAAACTCCCGCTCACAAGTGTTGGCACCATCATTCCTAATCATATTTTTTATGACCAAAGGTGATAATTCCACCCAACACTACTCACTCCACCAGGTTAGACAATCCCTAAAGCTTCTCACCGCTTCGTTTATCTCAAACTGGGTCACACAATACACTTTGGCTTTCAATGCCTTCTAAACACAGTTCCATCATCTCTCAATTCACTCTAACTTTCAATTATATCCATTTCTTCTTCTTCTTCTTCTTCAATGTCACGCAAATTAATCATTCTTCTTCTCTCAACATTAGTTGCTGCTTCTATTTACTTTAATTATCTAGTTTTCCTTACCTGGTTTATTCACAAATCTCACATTTCTCTCTTATTCACTGAAGGATAACCCTATATTATAAACTGTACTTGTTATAAGCCGTATCCACTACACGTGTAAACAAACATTCAAATATATACAAACAACAGTCCTGCTCCTCTTCCTCCTATCTGTTATTTTCTCCTCTAACTAAACTCTTATACACTACATCACAAACACCACTACCATTACTTCCTCCAATCATCATCATAATTTTTGCTCTTTTTAAGACTTAAACCATCAACACCAACACCATCTCCTCCTCCTTCACTTCTCGTCATTCAGTCCCGCACCTTTGGAGAGAAGGGGCTGTTAGAATCAGGAATGCAGCGTCAGCCTCAATAATGATACCACGTCAGAGTAAGTGAATTACGCCAGAGGGGCCTGGTGGTGGTGAATGTGCAGGGGAAGGAGTAGTGGTAGTAGTAGTGGTAGTACCGGTATTAGTAGTAGTAGTGGTATTAGTAGTAGTAGTGGTAGTAGTAGTAGTAGTAGTAGTAGTGGTAGTAGTAGTAGTAGTGGTGGTGGATGAACAGTGAGGATTAAAATAGTAGTGGTGGGTGTGTTGATGGTTGAGGGAAGTGACACTGGTATTGGTGCAAGTTCGAGTGGAAAACTGGTAATTTAATGGTGTGTGTGTGTGTGTGTGTGTGTGTGTGTGTGTGTGTGTGTGTGTGTGTGTGTGTGTGTGTGAGGGGAAGGGGGGAGTGAGAGAGGGAGGCCTTGTTCTCAAGAGACAGTGAGGAAGTCAATGCGGAAGTCAGTGAGAAATTAAGGCTTGCCTACAAATAACGATTAAAGCATATTACAGATAATACTTTATAATTATATATTGCCAAAGAATGAAAGGGTTGTCTCGCAAAATAATTGAAGTGTTTACGTGAGAGTACTATGTATGATACTATTAGTGAATCAGATATTTTTGGCGTTAGACGTGTCGAAGAATCAAGTACTGGGTTTACAATATTGTTTATATCTGATTAATAGGATACGCAGAGATAAACACCCGTAGTATGACGTCGGTAAATGCATATTCTGACTAGCCTGGCCTATGCCACGAAACATAACACCTATTAGTAACGCTGAGGTCGTCTGTCTCATGGTATAGCTTGGAGAAATCAGTATCCCTCCAATTCACACATGCATATATATATATATATATATATATATATATATATCCCAACTAGTCAATCTTTGCAGCGTTTGGTCACGGGAAAATACCACAAAACGCCAGAAACCAACCGTATATATACTCAACCTGATAGTAACGTTATTCATCGTCTTATTATATGCAAGAATATCCGTGGTGTATGTTGACGGTACAGGTACGATGGTAGTGTTTTGTGTCTTGGTAGTCATCGTAATGGTATACTATGCCATGCATCGTGAACACCATCCATATTATTGCCTTTTAGGGCCCCATTAATGATTACAATAGTGTCCCCACGACTGGACACTTATCAAACACACACGTAATTGTTATGAAGGTGTCTTAATTATTATGGGACCCAGTGATGTAGTAAGAAAATTGAAGATAAATGAGTCCTTCAAATCTTGCCACGAAACACCACCTATATGGAAGGAGCTTGTTTCATGGCACAGTCAGGTGGAATCAAAATCCACAAAGTCTCATACACGATCACTGGGCCCTTAAGGAGAGAGTATATATACTTTGGGTACATTAGAGTGCCTCGATTCCTCCTATGTATGCCAGGAAACAGGACCAGATGAGCGAAAAAAAGGGTCGTCTGTTTCTGGAAATGGTTTGGATGAATCAGTATATCCAAAAGAGCCAAAACTATAACCTTCCATTACGGGACCCCGTGATGTAGTC
Source organism: Petrolisthes cinctipes (assembly GCA_033782935.1). NCBI lineage: Eukaryota > Metazoa > Arthropoda > Malacostraca > Decapoda > Porcellanidae > Petrolisthes > Petrolisthes cinctipes. The sequence continues at coordinate 36,593 of JAWQEG010005701.1, forward strand.
AGAAAATTGAAGGCTAGTGAGTCCTTCAAATAATGCCACAAAACACCACCTACATCGAATGAGATTGTTTCGTGGCATAGTCAGGAGGAATCAGAAGCCACAAAGTCTCATTCACCATCACAGGGCCCTTAAGGTGTCTCAATTATAGGAAGTGTTTGGGCGTTGGCAGAAATATAACCGAGGTCAAAGGTTGGGGGGTTATAATGATAGTGATAAAACATAATTATATTTATGGCTACTAAATTTATTCCAAGAGGTCATTAGGCGAGACAACCATACATACATTCTCTTATAGGAAAATATTTAACCCTCCAGAAAAGTTTGACGTCATTTACATTCATATCTGACTACATTGATGGACGGAAACATTACTATTTCTTCAAGTTACGACACAAACTCAATTAAACCAGGAGAAATAATGTACAGTAGGCAAAAAAAGTACTGGAACCACTCTTGCATTGAAATTAAATAAATAAATACATAGGAGGGTTCCAATACTTTTTGTTTTTTGCCGACTGTACGTCTTATATAACATTGCTTGACTTAATACATACGACATTAAAGAATAGAAAAATATCACCATAATAATAATGAAACCAGGAGAAATAATGTACGTCTTATATAACATGCTTGAATTAATACGACTTTAAAGAATACAGAAATATCACCACTGTCGTCCTAAAGTTGAAGGACTCTAACCCCCACGTCTCGCTCTTCAAGGCTGAGTGAATAATAGATTTATGTCTAAGGCCTGCAAGAGGGTAATGATGTGTGCAAGGTGGCGGCGGTGATGATGGCCACAAGAATGTGTCTGTGTCTGTGTATGTGTATGTGTATGTGTCTGTGTCTAAGGTACAAATACAATAGCTACACTCAACATCAATGAATAAAAAAAAGAGTACCAATGTGCAAATGTTGTCTTTCTTTCATCGAGTCGTATACAGTTCGAGTTAATGCGCGCGCGCGCGCGTATGTGTGTATGTAGTGGAAGGTTTGAAGGAGTAGGTGACTGGGTGTCTATGTATGTGGGCGAGGAGTGCCACGTGTAGCCAGCCAGCCAGCCAGCCAACCACAGGGGCAGACCAAATGGTGATGAGCCACACAGAGCATGAATGGTGACAGAAGCAGGGACAGACGGCAGTGGAACGAGGGCAGGCAGGCAGTGGGGCGAGGAGGAGGAGGTGATTTAAGGGGGTAATTCACTTTTGTTACATTGGAGTGCCATGATTCCTCCAAAGTTTGTCAGGAAACAGGACCAAATTAACAAAAAATAATGGTGTTCTGTTGCTTGGTATAGTTTGGAGGAATCGGTTGCTCCAGATTTACCAACACTACACATCCACCTTAAAAGGGAAATATGGAAATGAAAGGGAAGGCAGAGGAATAATTTAGATACAGTACAGAGCATGGAAAGGAAAGGTGTGTAAGGAGTAGATATATGGTGGAGAGAATGGAAGGGAAGGAAGGAATGAGAGTGGACTGAATGAAAAGATGCGAGATTGTGGATAAAAACAGTAAGAGAGGGAAGAAGTAGGAAAGGTATTAGAAATGAGGATTTGAAAGGGAAGGGTGGCAAAATGGAAGGAGGAGGAGGACGACAGTGAAAGGGCTGGAAGGGTAGGAAAGTAAAAGAAGGGTGGAAAGGGAAACAAGTCTGGGTAATGAAAAAGATGAAGGAAGAAGAGGAGGGAAGGCCAAAACTAGAGATGTATGAAGAAGGATGTAAAAAGAATAGTAAGTGAAGGAGGGATAAATGAGTAAAGAAAGGTGCGATGGCAGGGGGGAAAAAGAGGAGGGGGGGGAAAAAGAGGAGGGGGGGGAAAAAGAGGAGGGGGGGGGGGGAAAGAGGAGGGGGGTGAAAAGAAGGAAGGAAGGAAAGAATGAACAGGGAAATATAAGAAGAAATAAACAGGAAGATGGGGACGATCGTTATTGAAGGATAAAGAAGAAAAAAAGGAAGAGGTATAAAATGAAGGAGTGAAAAACAGACTGAACTGAAAGAGAACGCCATTGGTTGTGTAACTTCTTTGGGTTGAAGTGTGACGGCGCCGGGGGAGAAAGATAGAAAGAATGTAGGGCTAGCAAGTATTGAAGGACATGTAAATGAGGTCTATAGTGGAAGAGGCCCGAGGGGAAGCAAGAGACAGGGAAAGTGAAAGAGGAAGGGAAGGACGAGGGGTGGTGTAGAGTTTGAGGGGAAAATATAGGAATTATGGAAAGGAAGGGAAAGAAATAGACAGACAGAGAGAGAGAGAGAGAAGGGGGTGGGGAACCAAATATTGGTCATCCCTCAGTGCACTGAGGCCTTGAGTGTCACACCTCGACCACACTCACACCTCACCTTGCATTACTCTATATCACACACACACACACACACACAGGTTATTCTGTCACTCCTTCAGTCTGTTTGCGGTCTTCATTTTTGTTGTCTTTCTCCGTGTGTGTGTGTGTGTGTGTGTGTGTGTGTGTGTGTGTGTGTGTGTGTGTGTGTGTGTGTGTGTGTGTGTGCTTGCTTATCAGTGGGTAGATTAGTGTGTGTGTGTGTGTGTGTGCTTATCAGTGGATGGATTAGTGTGTGTGTGTGTGTGTGTGTGTGTATGTGTGTGTGTGTGTGTGTGTGTGTGTGTGTGTGTGTGTGTGTGTGTGTGTGTGTGTGTGTGTGTGTGTGTGTGTGTGTGTGTGAGTGTAGGTATTAGTGTGAGTGAAAGTGTTGTTGGTGAAGCAGAGGCGGCAGCAAAGGTGGTGGGACCAGAAGCCACTGTCACGTCTGGTTGGTTGGTTGGTTGGCTGGGTGGTTGATTTGTTGGTTGGTTGGTTGGCTGGTTAGTTATCTGGTTGGTAGATTTATTTGTTGATTTGTTGGTTGGTTGGTTAGTTGTTGTTGTTGGTTTGCAGTACTAGCCCACACAGTACTCACACAAACTCACGCAAGAGCGAATACATACAATGATACACAAATACAACCATTATCCTTCACAAAGAATCCCATATAACGGTATTACACACACACACACACACACACACACACACACACACACACACACACACACACACCAGTATACATTATCACCAGGTCAGTAGTACCAGGGCCCTACTAATTTCTTCTCGGGTAACAGGCTTGGCAACACTATCTGATCGGGAGGAGGAGAAGGAGAAAGAGAAAGGAGGTGACGGAGGAAGATCGAGGAAATTATGGTGTTGGTGGTAGGAGAAAATGTTGGAGTAAGAGAAAGGGTTGAAGGAGGAAATGATGGTGTTGGTGGTAGGAGAAAATGTACCATAACGCTCATTATTGACAGTGATGCATTTAAAAATACAATGTTTTTCTTTATAATTGCGATAATGAACAGATTCTCTTCTCAGTAATATGACTGTAGGTAAACATTTCGCGTAAAGTCAAGATAAACATTTCGCGTACATACATTCCAGTGTTTATAAGTTGCACATAAATCCCGAGCTGTATATATTTTTATTGGTAATTTGTCTGAGATTGCAATAAATATACCGAAAATGCCAACAAAATTAATATGGGAACCTGTACATTTTCCCCTGGTTAAAGAAAATGGAGTGTAGTCGTCGTATCCGAGTAAGTGGAAGTGAGTGAGGTAGAGATACTATTACTATTAGTGGTGTTAGTTTAGGAGGAGGTTGCTGCAGTGACTGAATTAAAGTATGTACCATTGGCAGCGAGACGTAGAGGTAAGGAGAGAACACATAAAGGAGGAAGTGATAGTCAGTGGCAGCTATACAGAATCTTGGCAGTGAGTACCGGCACCACAATAATAATAATACCCTCCATTCATTCATTCAACTCCACATTCCCTCGTTCTTTTGTTTTTATACTTCTGTCGTATTATATTACTGTTTCTCGTGGGAAGAGCTCGATGCGTGGTGACGACAGATTGTGGATGTAAGGGCATAAAGTATAAGTGGAGGAGGGATACCAGTGAGCTTCGTCGTTGGGTGTGTGTGTGTTGGGGAGTGAGAGGTATTCTAATAGTAGTAGTAGCAGCAGCAGCAACAGCACAAGTATGGTAATGAAAATGAGAGTGCGGGTGGGTGAGGGTGTTGTCAGTGGTGTTGGTGATGGTGGTGGAGGGTACACACACACACACACAGCCAAGCCAACACACCACTACCACCACCATCTACGGGCTGAGGATGTAATGAGACACTGAGTACCTTGTTGGGAACTCGTGTGAGGATGAACACCGCTTCACAATCTGGGGTGGCAACGTTGGTAGGTAGGTAGGTTGGTGATGATGTAAAGTGTACTGTATGAATGTATGGTAGTGTGGGAGGCTGTGGTGGTGGTGATGTAGAGTGTATGTTTGGTGGAGTGAGGGGCGGTGGTGGTGGTGGTGATGATGTAGAGTGTATGTATGGTAGTGTGGGGTCTGTGGTGGTGATGGGTACTTGAGGTAGTGAAAAGGGGTGGGGGTACGTTTGGGTGCAAAAGGTAGTGAAGGTGGTTATGGTGCTGATGGGGAGTCCTTGAGGGTAGTAAGGGTGCTGGTGGTGATGCTATATTGGTCATTGTGGTATTGTTGATACGTTGTAATGGTGATAAGTTGTGATGGCAGAGAGGGAGTGTTGTGGGGGTGATGGAGAGGACTGATGAACGTGGTGGTGGTAGTAGTGCATGGGTGGGTGGTTATGGTAGAGGATTAGGAAGGTAAGCAGATCTACAACCGTATCCTGCTGCCTCATCACTGTAACACCTGCACCAGAGCCTCTATTTACAACACATGTTTCGCACATTTACCGAGGCACACTTAGATAAACACTTGATACTGAGCGTGGCAGCAGCTGTAAGGTACACAAGGCCGATTGGAGGTGGTGTCGGAGTTTCTCTGATTATGGAGAGGGAGAAGGAGTAACTCTGAATGAAGCAAGGAGAGGGGAGATAGAGCAGGATAGGAATTTCGAGTTTTTCTAAGTACGGATTTATTGCATGGGTCGGTGTCTATATATACTATCTTCAAAGTCAAGCTAAAAATATAATATCCTTTTGCTAGACTATAAATGCCATATGGCACTAATTTACAGTGAGAAAACAGCCCCCGCAAAACTAAATGAAATGAAAAAGGCTAAAACTCAGGGAACGTTATACTTTAGAATGAGGCCAATGCAAAAAAACAGTTCTGAGATGCGTGAATTATGTCTTGCAAGCGAAATTATTATGAAATTACTCCCACAACGATAAGTGATAAACACTATACTATAGGTGCGACATCAAGTGGTACTGTACTAGCCTATATAAGACGTTTCCTTAATTTTGTGATCATGTCCACAATCAACACACGTATCTTTCAACAAGGGATGGCACTGGAGCACCAAATACTGAGAACTGACCCTGCACTTGGGTGGTGGTGTGTGTAGGGATTTACTTTCCACGTACTCCGTTTCCCCGGAACTATAACTATGAATATCGCGAATCTGCACCAGTTTTTTTTTAATATACCTAGAATGGTAAACTATTGATCCACTTCTCCCATGATCCTAGTCACAAAATGAATCTCGACCAAACAGTGGTTCGTTGTTGATGTAAAGGAGAAAAAAATTAATATTGCATTAAACCAGAAAGACCTGGTAGTCACATGGTAGCAGACGGAGAGGAAGGACAACTAACACGAATGAAAATGAACGAAAGGATGAACAGTTAAACACAGAGAAGGGAACAACTCATGTCCGAAGGGAAGCCCAAACCCATGAAGTATGGAGAAGCAGTCTACCAGGTGTTTTTTCCCACTCCTCATTGTTGACAGCCTCTTCGCTTGGACTGGTATGTGGAACAAGTCTGCACGTTAAATTAACACTTCACTTCCTGGCAAGTACCGTACGTGTAAAAATGGTGCCATGTCATGAGCTCCAGAGACAATCTAACTTTTAACTCTTATTCTTTCTTGTGTTATCTAAAAAAAGAGGGAGTGATCGTTGGATATTGTCGACGCGCCTCTCTTTTATGTGTCCAAAGTTCGAGAATGCATTGCATGATTTTAACTCTATTACCTTCTTTGTATAAATATATTGGCGAGTTTATAAGACAAATTATATAGCTACTCTCATACTGTGCGTGTGCGTGCGTGCGTGCGTGCGTGCGTGCGTGCGTGTGTGTGTGTGTGTGTGTGTGTGTGTGTGTGTGTGTGTGTGTGTGTGTGTGTGTGTGTGTGTGTGTGTGTGTGTGTGTGTGTGTGTGTGTGTGTGTGTGTGTGTGTGTGTGTGTGTGTGTGTGTGTGTGTGTGTGTGTGTGTGTGTGTGTGTGTGTGTGTGTGTGTGTGTGTTTGTAGAAGGGGTTTCAATTATTAAACTTTTATTACCGGTATCTTAAATGTCAAGAAGGTAGGAGAGTTAACAAAAATCAAAGTGATATATCTACATCGCTTAGGGTTTTCGTACACTACATCATACATCAGCTGCTATCTTCTTCAGTTATGTAGAACAGATTTGGGACACTAGTCTCCCCCTCACCCACACAAAGCCAGCCAGCCAGCCTACACTTGCTGGCGAGTGATGGTGAGAGCTGCAAGTGTTTCATATACCATTCTAAAACTCAGCAGATTTCTCCCACCATCCTTCCTCCTCCTCCTCGTCGTCACTCCATTAAGAGAGTTATTATAGAAACAAGTACAGCAAATCACTTCACATATCAGTCAACAGGAACTATAGCAAACATCCAGTGACCCTCAAGATGCACACTGTGTTCCCTCTGATTCATCAACACTAAACACGAGATTGACAGACACATAGACATAGGTGGAGATATAACTTTCTTCCATGTTTGGGTAATTATGCCAACAAAATGCCATGCTTGTCACACTATTTCATGGGCAATAGTGTAGTGTGTCTATATTAGTGAGTGCATGGTTTTTGATGAAGTGAAATGCTTGCCAGTTATTTTTTTTTTCATGTCCACGAACATTTAACAAGTATTCAAGTTTTCCCTCACTAAAAAAGTATATATATAGGAACTACACAACGAAAATCTACATTAAAGCCTGTGGTAAACAAGCTAAATTGGAGCCAGTAAGATATAAACAAAAGGCTCCCCCCCCCCCCCAACACACATACACACAATCTCGTCGGAGCCTCCACCAACACAAGACAATGAACAACTCAAAAAGTGGATGAGTGAGTAAGCGAGTGAAGGGGTCGGGTTTGTGGCGTAACATAGGAGGCCACACATGACAACCAAGATACATTCAGCTGCAGGAGCAGAGGTTTAAGTCCCGGTGGTCTGTGTTGGTGGTGGTGGTGGGGTGCGTGTGAGTTTATGTAGAGGTGGTGGGAGGGGAGGTTGTTGTGGTGGTGGTGGGAGGGGGTGGTTGTTGTGGTGGTGGTGGGAGGGATGGTTGTTGTGGTGGTGGTGGTGGGAGGGATGGTTGTTGTGGTGGTGGTGGTGGGAGGGATGGTTGTTGTGGTGGTGGTGGTGGGAGGGATGGTTGTTGTGGTGGTGGTGGTGGGAGGGATGGTTGTTGTGGTGGTGGGAGAAGGGGGGGTTGTGGTGGTGGTGAGAGGAGGGGGGGTTGTGGTGGTGAGAGGAGGGGGGGTTGTGGTGGTGGTGGGAGGGGGGGTTGTGGTGGTGGTGGGAGGGGGGGTTGTGGTGGTGGTGGGAGGGGGGGTTGTGGTGGTGGTGGGAGGAGGGGTTGTGTGGTGGTAGGAGGGGGGGGGTTGTGTGGTGGTGGGAGGGGGGGGTTGTGTGGTGGTGGGAGGGGGGGGTTGTGTGGTGGTGGGAGGGGGGGGTTGTGTGGTGGTGGGAGGGGGGGGTTGTGTGGTGGTGGGAGGGGGGGGGGTTGTGTGGTGGTGGGAGGGGGGGGTTGTGTGGTGGTGGGAGGGGGGGGTTGTGTGGTGGTGGGAGGGGGGGGTTGTGTGGTGGTGGGAGGGGGGGGGTTGTGTGGTGGTGGGAGGGGGGGGTTGTGTGGTGGTGGGAGGGGGGGGTTGTGTATGATGTGGTAGTAGTGGTGGTTTGTGTGTTATGTGGTGTTAGAGGTTGTGTGGTGGTTGTGGTGAGAGGGTGCAAGAGATAAGAGGAGCGTGTAGTGTATCAGAGAGGGGAGCGTTTGGAGTATATTATGAGACAGGAACATGTAGGGTTAAGTATGAGAGGAAGAGGGCCAAGTATGGTAATACAGGAACAAGTAAGGAAAAGGAAATAGGAGATGACCGTGTCGTGTAAAGCATTGAGTGAAGAACAGGAACACACAGGGTAAAGTAGGCTATATCAGATGAATGCCAAGTAATATAAATAAGAGTAGTATGTCTGAGGTGTCCCTGTGGCATAACAAGGGCGGGGTCCCCTTCCGTTACTACCAGCACCCACCTACCTAGCCTACCTACCAACCCACCCAACAGGACACCTGAAACCAACCAACCACCCCGGGGTGGGTGAGGTGAGTCAGGCAGTTGGCAACAGACACACTCGGCACGCCACCACCACCACCAGCTGAAGTGACATCAACACCATTAACTCAACATTAACTCGTGAACGACGGGAGTTTCTCTGGCGTTTTAAATACCTTGGTGATACTCCAAGCACAATTTCCAGAACATAAACAAGTTCTTTATAGGTTAATGGGTCTTTAGAAGATGTTTAGACTAAGGTGAAATAATGCATCGTTCAAAGTTATCCCAATTAATCAACCAACCATGCAATCCCCTCACCAGTATATTTTACCTAACCAACTACTATATAAACACAATCTACCATAGAACATTTTGACCCTTTCCTGACATCGCACCATATAGATACACTTAAAACATGACGATGAATAGACACGATATTTCCACACAACGTCCAAGTAGCCATCGCACCTCATAATTATAGTTGATCTCGTAACTTTCTTGGCACGTGGCCCTTACACTAGCCTTTTAATATATAGCACACTGTTTTTGGTGGTGAATCTAGAGCAACTAATTTCTCCAAACACTTCCAAGCAACAGGACACCATAATTATTGTCAATCTGGTCTTGTTTCCTGGCATACTTTGGAGGAATCAAGGCTCTCCAATGTACCAAATGTATACTATCCCCTTAAAGGAATGGTAGTGCATGGATACAGAGTGAACCGTGAGTGTTGTTTAGATGTTTTCTTGTCATCCATGGTGAAATATGTTTGAGAGACACGAGGCGTTATTTCGCAGTGTTATGGAATACCAATTAGAGAAGACGAAATGGTTAACAAGACTTCTCCCATTCCGTTGATCATGCGCTCTTTTATATTAGTCACGGTAAAATTGAGAAAAAAAAACATATATTGATCTATTGATCATGTATCTAAAATAGCTGGTAAGAAACACTCCAACAAACACGTGTGTGTGTGTGTGTGTGTGTGTGTGTGTGTGTGTGTGTGTGTGTGTGTGTGTGTGTGTGTGTGTGTGTGTTCCTCAGCTTAGTGTGCAGAGATCAGTAGCTTCCAATTCTGAACACACTATCGTAACCCCATTAATGTTTATTCATAAGAGCAAAGGTCTAGCGTCTGGATACTAACAAAACATTACCACATTACCCCTTCAATTCAAGAGGTCGTCTGGCGCGTGTTATACCTCCATCCTATCTACGGTACAGTGTACATATATTTATTATGCTTATATATTAAGCAAGTCCCTTTATCACTGTGCCCATTATTCTTCCTTATCAATCAACATATCTAACCTCCCAGAGAGAAGGAGGTTAGTAGTGTGCGTGTGTGTTATAACATCTACTGCAGTTCTGCATACAATCAATTGCATTGCTGATTATTATGATTAAATTCTACAAAAGGGTATTATGCAAGATGTATGCACTCATCAATAAAATTAACTGTCTACTTATTTACCTATCTGATTATCGTCAGCCTATCTTTTAGTTTATCATGTAGTTATCTAAATTTGTGAGTCAGTCTGTCTATCAATCTATCCACGTACCACCTCAGGTTCTGATCTAGCTACCCACCAATCTAATCTATGTGTTTGTGAGTGGTGTGTTGGGTGGGGTTGTGGTCCCTTCACCCGGCAGTAACACCACAGCCTACCTACCCATCCCCCCAGCACTACACAACCCAGCACAGCCGAGTTTGCCCTAGCCTGGCCTGGCCTGGCCGCTCCTGCAGGCTGTGTGTATTGATTAGCGTGGCGGGCCCAGTCAGTCCGCTGCCCTCCACCCTCACCCTCGCTCACTCCCTTCCCCTTCCCACCCACCTACAGTACCTACCTACCTACCTACCCCGCCCACTACCTCCACCACGCTGTTCCATCACCTACCCACCCACCTACCACGCTGTTTCACCCTCACTCACACCTTGCCAACCTACCAACTCCGCCCACCATCACCACCATTCTGCTCCATCACCCATTTATCCCGGTCCACCACCAACACTACCACCATGCTGTTTCATCCTCACACCTTTCCATTCACCTATACTGTTTCCCGGCCTACACTATATGTTGAACCACCAACCTCTTACTCACACTTTACCCACTTACCTTCCTTTCTACCCCGCCCACCAAGCCGCTTCACTCTCAATCACACCCTGGCCACCCAATTTACTCCGCCCACCACCTCGATATGTTCCAACCACCCACTCTTCTCACTTCACGCTCCAAGGCCTTCTCCATCAACACTTCCCACGCTCACACCTTATCTCACACTTCCACGCCCACCTAAATCTCACCTTCCAGACACACACGACCTAAATGTTATTACACGCCCTCTTCCACACCAACCAAGTATTAAAGATGTGTCCACCAAACATATATTGAGAATTAACACACACGCCAAGCCCCACATCAGCTGAGTAAGGACATTTCTGCACACACACATCTGTTTACCCCCATGTCTAATGAGCACATCTACTGAGTAGTACATAAAACACCTGTACTACTACATATGCTTATCCCATTTATATGGAAAGTGACTAGACATGTTTGTACCCTCTCCCTTCTGAATATTCCTTTACACTCTGACTATACACACTCTTCATACTTATTGAGGTTCGCCAAACACCTGTCTATCCAATACCTACCTATAGATTGATTGATATTAGGCGCCGCAACAGCGAGGTCATATAGCGCCAGAAAAAGGTGGAGAGGTGTGACAGCAAGCAGGAATGAAATAGAAAGAAAAGAGGGACAGTTGAAGAATTGAAAGCTAGTAACTGGGGCCGAAGAGGCGCCAAAACACAAAGTATTATCCACATCACTACAGGCAATAGCTCCCTATAGAAAGTAGGCTATTACCAAAAACACTTCCCATAACCTAGACTCCTTAATAGCCTAATAACTCTACTTAGCGTTTACTACTATACCAGTCCTGACAAACCCGATGGCCCAATGGTTACAAATGCAGTATACACCATGATGAGGGAGAGACTCAAGTTAAGGAGAGGAAGGGAGGAAGGACCCACCATGTTCCGCCACCCCCTGTGTGTGTGTGTGTGTAGGGGGAGGGGGGGTGTGGGTGTGCCGTCTGCTGCCTGTCTGGACTATGTCTGGAGTCTATGGCTGCCTCGCTCAACTCACCTCAACATACATACATACACAATATTAAACTGATAAATATTGACATTTAACAGAGTAACAAAATAATTATAATAATAATAATAATAATAATAATAATAATAATAATAATACTGTAATATAATAATAATAATATAATAATAATAATATAATAATAATAATAACAATAATAATAATAATAATAATAATATTAACAATAATAATAATAATAACTGGTTTGAGATGAATTCTTCCTCTGCTGGCTAAAAATAAACTGTCTCTTGTGTGCCTTTGCGTGTGTGGGAGGGATCTGGAGGAGTAAATGGGATTATAACCAGAACATCAGTATTTCAAATGAATGTTGCAAGGTGTGTGTGTGTGTGTGTGTGTGTGTGTGTGTGTGTGTGTGTGTGTGTGTGTGTGTGTGTGTGAACGAGTTTGTGTGTGTGAACTTTTGTGTGTGTGTGTGTGTGTCCAGGTCAAGTCATGGGCAAGGGATGGGATGGGGTGGATTGGGGATGGGGTGGATTGGGATTGGAGATGGGGTGGGGCAGGGACGGCTCTTTACATAACCTTCTCTTCGACTATACCTCCCGACACAGGCGCAGGAGGAGGAGGAGGGAAGGAAGGAAGGCTGGTTGGTTGTCTCGACTGGACTAAACTTGCCACACTATGAGTCCTCCTCCTCCTCCTCCTCCTCCTCCTCCACCCTCCCCTCCACTCACTCACCTTCCTTCCCTCCTACCTTTCCCATCTCTTGTCGTAAAATGAGGAAGGAGTGAAATGATACAACAACGATACAATAGTGATTTGCTGTAAACGCTGTGGAGGGACTAGGCTATACTGTATTATATTATGAGACCACACCTGCATAGAAAATGAAGGACAAAAACAAACAAACAAGGCTCTAGACCAGACAAACACGAAGAGAGACAACAAAACAAAGACGCCAGCAACCCCACGAGAGAAAAATAATAACATCCAACTTATAAATGTAATCCCCACTCTCGGACATTATAAGGTCAGACCCAAACAAAAAGACGGGAAGCAGCAGATACAAAAACTATATATATTCCAAATTCCAGTCCATACGGAAGGATAGAAACAGCCACATCAGACAGACGGAGCTTTGGCCGAGCGAGTGACCCAGACGCCAAGGGACAGACAAAAATAGTATACACGAAAAAAAAGCGGTGCAAGAAAACAGCCACGTAAAAATAAATATAAGGAAAGAAGTATACGTCTCTCTCACTCTCTCTCTCTCTCTCTCCTCCTCCAATCATCTAACTTCTTTTTCCGCCGGCTTCTCCACATATTGTGTCGCCCTCTGCTCTCCACCCATCCCCCTTATTTCCCTTCCACCCCCCCCCCCCTCCCCACCACTCACACACCCGTCTCTCTCTCAACCACGTGACACCATTTTCCGTGCCACTTTGAATTATTATCTTAAATTAATTGATATACTGGAATTATGAGACATAATGATTAAATGACAGAGAAAGACTAGAAAGTGAGTTAGCCTATAGGAACAGAAGTACAGTCGCCAGCACTGCCGCGTGGTAATGGAGCTCACATGTTTAAGAGATTTAAGTGATTCAGTTCCTTAAGCAACAAAGTTCACTTCATGTACTAGTGTACAGAGGAAACTCCATCTCACACACGTTGATTGTTTCGAGCAAAATAATCAGTGGTGCTACATCTCTGAATATTCGTGAGCCCCTGTACCACGCGGCAGTGCTGGCGAGTGTACCTGGCTAAACATTGATTATCAAATACAGAGAAAAAATAGAATAAAGATAAAGGTTCTATCAGACCTCCCAGAGAATGAGATCAAGTGAAATATAAGGCAGTGCACAACAGACAGAGACACTGAATAAAGAAGAGAAAAGTCAGAAAGCGGCAAGGAGAGAGAGAGGGCAGGTAAGGTTACTGGAAAAGGCTTCACAATGGCCACTAAACATACATACATACATACATACAATCCGTGAATATTTTACCCTCACACAGCTGTCCTTGTATCGGGGTCTCATTCACCCTAGTATTGAGTATGGTTCTCCTCACAATACTCCTGGACAGTGGGGAGTCTAGGACTTTTCTTCTCATCAACTCACCCTCTCTAACTGATTAACTTCAGCGTCTACACTCTTCTCTACAAACATGCTTAACTCTCTCTTACATCTCTTTTATATTGGACATTGCTCCTCTGATCTCTCACTGTATGCTTCTCCTCAGGAAAGCCTGTAACACTCGTGAAGATAGGCCTATTCAGTTTCACCCATTTCTCTCCAATTCCCTCATGCGAGAGATAACCGATACTCTCGATCCTTTTAGACTCAACTGGTCAACTCTGGAGCACTCTACTGTCATCCATCTTTCCCCCTTAATATAATTTTTATTCTTTTTAATACAATATGACGAGGCATCTTGAATGAAGCTGGATATAATTTTGGAATTATCGAACCTTAAGTAATCTTTATAGGTGAGGAGATCTAAGGGTTAAGCGGGCCTTTAGTCCTCACCTTAGGAAATACAGAACGAACAAACACACGCACACACACACACAACAATAACAATAGCCGACCACCGTCACCCGAGCTTAAATTAACATGAATCTTTACATTGTGTTGAGAGTGACCTCCAGGAAGGACAACCAGGAGACGGTCACCCTCAGCGTTACTACCTGTATACCTACCTACCTACCTACCTACTTACCTACACACCTACATACATACCTACTTTACGACACACCTACAGTACATACATACCTTCCTACCTACCTAAATACGGTACCTATCTACATACAAACTTACATTCATGCTTACATACCTACCTACATACTTACACACTTAACTTACTTGTCTATCTACTATGTATGTACTTGTCTACCTACATATTTAATCACTTGTCTTCCTACACACTTACTTATCTAACTAAGTACTCCTCTACTTAGGCTATCGTAAATACATTAGAGCGCCTTCATTCATCCAAAGTATGCTTGGAAACAGGACCAGATAAACAAGAGTAATTGTGGGCCCGTTATATGGAATAGTTTGTGGAGAATTCAGCCAGTTGCTCCTGATTAATTCACCAACACTATACCACCCCCTTTTAAGGACCCCATGATGTAGTCAGAAAATTGGAGGTTAATAAGTCCTTCAAGCATTGCCACGAAACACCACCTATATAGAATAAGCTTGTTTCATGGCAGTCAGGGGGAATCAGAAGTCACCAAGTCTCGTCACGATCATAGGACCCTTAACCAACTAATTATATTTCTACAGCCAGGTGTGACAGAGCCTTTACTACCTGTACAGCGACGATAACACCAGCGCCACTACCCAGGCTCCTTGTTCCTTCACTCCACCTTACCTGCAAAAAAGAATAACATCGATGAGTTCAGAACGTAGTTAGTTAAAAGACACATATTAAATCTACTACACAGTTTCCCTTACAATGGTTCTCTCTCTCTCTCAATCTGGTTATACATTCATTTCATACAAGGGGAGGGTTGTTTGATGCTTTTGACGAGGTGAAGGAATACAAAAGACGCCAATTCACCAACAAAATCTTATCAATGATTTTATAACATATAATTCAAGAGCATACAAAGCAACAAAAAATAACTTTAAATAATTAAATCACTTGTCATGTCATCAATAATAATAATACTAACACCAAGACAAATCACCCATCCCTTATAATGTCCAACTCCCCCTCTCCTTCGTATCTGGGGATCTGTATATGTTTATAGTTTATAGTGTCTTGTGATGAGGGATGGGTGGGAAGGACAAGGGTGAGGATGTTGTCTGTCTGTCTGGATTGCTGTCTGGCTGACTGACTGACTTGTTGGCTGCTAGACCGACTTTCCCCCCGCCCCCTCTCTCTCTCATCCCCACCTCTTCCTGCGGTTGGATGGAGTAACACGGGGCTGACAGGTGGGCGACAAGTTTTATTGGATTACTGGGGAGCTGAGCAGTCCCCTAACATGTTCACTTCACATATCTATAAACCTTTTGTGTGTGTGTGTGTGTGTGTGTGTGTGTGTGTGTGTGTGTGTGTGTGTGTAAGAGTTCAATGTAAACACACACGTTCATACAGTAGTGCACCTGGACCATGCACATCTCTCTGATTTGATTGATTTATATTCAAGTCCTGGGTCGGGCACAGAAATATGAGCAAGTGTTCAGCCAATGAGTAGAGTTAATGCTATCTAATTTTGTCAAGCAATTTACAAGACTGCGAACAGATTAAAGATTTTTCAGATCAATCAACAGTGTCAGAATAAGTTGGTTAATTTATTATGGATTCGACCTTGAACATGTGATTTTCGTCCATATCGATGTCCAGACCATCACTTGGAACTAGTCACGCACACAGGCACATATGCGGGGGGGGGGGGGGGGGGGGGGGGAGATCACTGACACGAGCCCCCCCCCCCATATACAGGACACACAGGCACATATGGTTGGTTAATTTATTGATTTTTCGGCCACACGTTGGGGGAAGGGAGAGAGGAAACGTCATATAATTTTACTCTACACAAGGAAACTGGGAAACTTATGGAGCTAAAGTATGCTAATCTACATTTGAACTGTGGGCTAAGTGACATTATAGTCGTCTCAGTTTAAGGGGAGATTCTCTTGTTGGCAAATTGGAAGGCTACTGATTCCTCCTAACTATGCCTGAAAACAGACGCCCTCAATGGTGCTAATAGGGAATCTGTTGTCTCTTATCATAGTTAGGAGGAATCAGAGACCTTCCAATTCACCAACAAAAGAATCCCCCCTTAAAAGACACCACTCACATACAGTGTGACAAGTCTGAGTGCTACATGACTTGCTGTTGAATTGATCTTTGTCACTGAATACACAAATAAGTCTAAGATAAACAAACATAGAGTAATGTAAAATAATAAACAAACAAACAAACAAATGATCTGATTGACAGACTGACTGACTGTGGCACCATTCCTCATTGGTCTGGGTACATTTGCTGCAACTTTTTAGCGAGCTATACCGTTCAACTTTTTATTCCCCTAGCCTCGCCGATTTTATTACCTGATAGAGCTACTAAGACTTTGAGGGCTAATGGGTGTGGCATGGGGTATGGGAGAACAGGTGGACGAGTGAAAGTTAGTGCCAAGATGTTTGTGAGGGTGGGTGGGTGGGTTGGGGTGATGATGGGTGTGGGAGAAGATGGGTGTGGGTGAGTGTGGTTGAAGGTGAAGGTGAGGATGGGTGTGGGTGAGGGAGAGGATGGGTGTGGGTGAGGGAGAGGATGGGTGTGGGTGAGGGAGAGGATGGGTGAGGGAGAGGATGGGTGTGGGTGAGGATGGGTGTGGGTGAGGATAGGTGTGGGTGAAGGTGAGTGATGATAAAGGTGTACGAGACAGCAATGGCTAAGGCAGGAAGGCTACGTATCTGGGTGAGAGAGTATGTCGAATTGGGGGTAAAGGTGAAGGTAAGAGCATATTTATGTGAGGGTAAAGGTTAGGGTGAGAGTACGATTATGCGAGTGAAGATGTGTAAGTGAGTGTGAGGAAGGGAAGTGCATTTATGTGACAGTCAAGATGAGAGTAGGCTATGCACAGTATGTGAGAGGGAGGTTGAGGGTGATAGTGGTAGTGAAGGTGAATGTAAGTGAAAGTGATATCACAGTGAGGGTGAAGGAGAAATTGCGAGTAATGATGAGTAATGGTGAAGGTGAGGGCCAGCCAGCCAGCCAGCCACACACTACCCTGGTGCTGTCAACACCGGACATCCCCCGCTCCCTAACATCCTTCAAGGGTGTGAAGCCACTCATACTGTGCTCTCACCCTGCCTGCTCAACCAAACCCACCTCACCATCAGTCTAACCCACCCTAATCTTACCACCAGTCTAACCCACCCTAATCCCACCACCAGTCTAACCTACCCTAATCCAGTCTAACCAAACCTAACCTCACCGCCTGTTTAACGTAACCTACCCTAACCCCACTACCAGTCTAACCTAACCTAAGCCCACTTGAATTCCATCCGAACCTAACCTAACCCAGTCTGATCAAATAACCTAATTCAAACAGCATTTTAACCTACTCTAATCTAATTTCACTAAAGCTAACCAGACCCTCTACTCCACTAATACACTAACAATTCTAATTTGATCAAACCAAAACAACTTAACCAGACCCAACCTATCAATCCTAATCCCATCCGTATCTCGTGCATATGGAACACTGATAATATTGTATATACACTACTGCTTTGCGTGTGTGTGTGTGTGTGTGTGTGTGTGTGTGTGTGTGTGTGTGTGTGTGTGTGTGTGTGTGTGTGTGTGTGTGTGTGTGTGTGTGTGTGTGTGTGTGTGATCGAAAACAGTGGAGAGTGACGGGTGACAATAGGACTAAATTTTCTGTGGCAAGGGATACGCAAAATAACATGCAACACCATATCAAACACTTGCACCAGGGAAACGATAGTGAGTGGTGCCAACGCCTACCGGTATAGGTAGTACAATACTCCCTCCTCGGTGGCACTTGTGGCGAGAGTAACCAAGAGAGGAAAGGGTTCACCGACCCCTGCCATATATCACTACAGTACCGGTGTATCCTGAGTCGGAGGGAGGTACACACATATATAATCGCAAACATACATACATAACCAATGTAAAGATCACATACACACACATGGGAATAAAAGATCAGTATATATACCGCTCTTGTCCTAGCACACGTACACATTACCAGTATTACCAGAAGACACACGCCACACTCACTATAATGAAAGAACTCCCTCACACATGGTTAACTTTAATGTGCTTCATGAAAGAAAGTGTTAAAAGATGGACAACAATACGTTCGGTGAAAGGAAAGCTGCTCATTCCTCAAAACTATAAAAATAAAACACACACACTTCTGATAATGTTGGTGGCTTAAAACCAAGATGACTCTACCCAAAGACACAAGTTAAAGATATATATATATATATATATATATATATATATATATATATATATATATATATATATATATATATATATATATATATATATATATATATATATATATATATATATATATATATATATATGTGGGGGAGGCATGTTATCTAGAGGTCAGTGGCCGACACACACACACAGAAGAGCGGACGGGACATGGGAAGAGTAAAGGCAGAAGAGGTGGTTGGGGCGGGAGGAATGGAGGGAGGAAGTCAGTGCTGCAGGAAGTGAGGAGGAAGGGGAGTGAAACCCACCAAATCCCTGCTGGGAGGAGGTGGATGGAGGGTAACAAGAAAAGGACGAGGAAGAGAGGAGATATAGGTTGGATAAAGAGTACTGTGGAGAAGTGAGACGAGGAATGGAGGGCAGAATGGAGGCCAGGTTTTAGTATTCGCATCCGTTACCAAAGAGGGAAATGAGGGAGGGAGAACAGAACGGAAGAAAATACTAGAGAGGGAAAGACAAAGGACTGAACAGGGGAAAAAAACGAAGGATAGGATAAGGAGGGAGGAGGGACAGTTGCCACGAAATCTCCGTTCCTCTTTCCTTCTTTCAATGACACACAATATTACTATTATTTTTTGTAAATACAGTATATTGAAATATATGGCATGTATTAGTTTACTTCCACATGTAATAGTTATTAAAACTCAGAACACTGTTGTAAATTTACTTGTTTTTAATACTTATTCACGTTCAGTGATATGAAGTAGAACAGAAATTTTTGCAGGCAACTGTACATATATAACAATACATAGCCTACTATATATACTGTACTGTACAGTCGGCGGCAAAAGTCGTGTCGCCTCACTCATCGCTTTTTGAAGGATAATATAAAGGATAATCATCGAACAAACACATTTAACATACTACAGAATTACGATATCCATGTGGAAAATTACTTGTTTTTTTCAGATTAAGACCCTGTGAAGCTTAGATTTCCATACTGTACTACATGAATTGGCAGATGTTGCGAAACGACTTATGCCGTCGGCTGTACATAGTCTACTATACACACACACACACACACACACACACACACACACACACACACACACATTTGGGATCAATGAAGGTTTAGCAAAAAAGAGCGTTGCTGTACATAGACAGACACACGCCATAGACACGGATCGATCCATACCTACACTCTACTGGGATACATACCAAAGAGTGACAACACTGACGTAATCATCAGGAGTGACATGAGACCGATTGGTTTCTGTCGGTACGCTGACCAGGACTGTGTTGTCATGTACAGGTAGTGAACGAGAACGAGGAGGTGGAGATTAATGATGGTGCCGGTGAAGGTGGAGAATAATGTGGTGAGGGTGATGGTGGTAGACTGTACTGTAAATATATAGTTGTGGTGAGTGATGATTGTGATGGTGTAAGAACAATGTTTTATAATGATAGTGTCAGTGATTTTGGTATTGAAGGGTGGAAGTATATGATAGTAAAGGGGCTGAATCGATGAGTAGACGGGTGGATATTTGTGATGGGCAGATATGGAGAAGAGGAAAAATAAGGAGGTAATGGAATACAAAAGGATGGAGGTAAGGTAAAAAGAGATGGAGGCTATGGAATACTGTACAGTCGGCGGCAGAAGTCGTGTCGCCTCACCTGCTTCACCGAGACAAGTAGTGTTCATGGATTTAAGAAATATGCACGTTTTCTACACATAATCATCTCGAGTCTATGAACATCGCGTGCCTCGGTGAAGCAAGTGAGGCGACAGGACTTTTGCCGCCGACTGTACATCAATCCACCAACACCGGTTTAACCTGAGCTTTCACATGACTCGCTGGAACTTGGCTGTCACGGAAACATCCGAGAGAACCTTTTTTCCTGTCCTGCAGCCAGCCGGGGAAGCCTCGGTGTGTTGGGAAATAAGATTACAAAGTGAATGACAAACAAAAGAAGCTTAGCAAGGGAATTGGACTCTTTGAACTGTATGCCTGGACAGAGCCATCTGCCGTATTACTCCAACAACAATTACAGCAACAACAACAGTCCCCCACACATCCTAACAATACAACTACATTGTATAATACTAATATTTCTGAGGTGTTCCTTATAATGGTACCGTATCCTACAAATGGCACTACCATACATCCGTATCATACAGCACTTGAAGCATTTAAACTATACATTCACAAGATGTGTCAAATCTGACAAATGTGGAGAATATGAGGGCGAGTATGGTGGTGATGGAGGGGGTGATAGTGAAAGTGGGCGGTATTGGGGGTGTATGTGTTAAGATGGGGGTAAAGGGTTTGATGGAATGCATACAAGTTGTGCAATACCTAGAAAACTTCAACTAAAATATAAAATTCAAGCCTAACCACATAAGGTTAGCCTACTGTAACGCAATACTATAACATGCAGCAAGTTATGACGTCATCAGCCAAAGTTTCCCACACATACTGACATTAGTTTTCACAATATGGCAATACTATGTTTATTCCAATGCACTTTTGTAGTCGACTAAAAGTATTTTATGATCATACGTCAATTGTGAATACTATATAGTCCAGGAAAACAACAGCCCAATTGTGAAGAGTAAATGAAAAAATAAGAAATAAAATAGGTCTTACAGCCCATAAGGTGAAAGCAAAATCAAAGATAGCAAATACTGTAAAATGTCCCAGAGAGTGAAGGCAAGCAAGGGCTAGAGTAGGTCAGTCGAGCAGCAGGTTGTGGGTGGGAGGCTGCTGGCTGGCTGGTTGGTTGGTTGGTTCACTCTCACGGTCACCCTTACCCTCACCCTCCTCTGCCCTCACACACCGTTGCCATGGCGACCACGCCTGATTCCTCGGGGACTAAACTCGCCCCCTCACTCACTCACTCTCTCACTCAGTCGACATGTTCCTCCCTCCCCCTCCAGGTCTTACACGACACACACCCACCACTTCCATGTCTACTGCAACACACTTCCACACCCATCTCCTCCAGACCACTCTCCCACACATCAGGGAGAGAGAGAAAAGAGGCGAGTGTGATAATAGAATAAAAATAGAGGTGATGACTGTGATAAGGGAAGGAACGAGTGGGAAATGGATGAAAGAAAGGGGTGGTGGAGTGTGTGAAAGGGAAGAGAGAAGGAAGGTGGAGGTAAAATGTGATGGCGATATGTTTTTAGGGGGAAGAGGAAAATTATGGAGTGTAAAGGGACAGAAGGTAGATAACAGGTGTGCTAATAAAAGACAGTATATAGACTGTAGATGAAGGACGACGGGAGGTGGGTGGAACGAGGGAAGTGACGGGGGGTGTAAAGAAATGAGAGGTGCGGGTGTTAAGAGAATGAGGGGGTAGGTGAGGAAGGGGGAAGGGATGGTTTA
Organism: Petrolisthes cinctipes; assembly: GCA_033782935.1. Taxonomy (NCBI): domain Eukaryota; kingdom Metazoa; phylum Arthropoda; class Malacostraca; order Decapoda; family Porcellanidae; genus Petrolisthes; species Petrolisthes cinctipes. The sequence continues at coordinate 58,377 of JAWQEG010005701.1, forward strand.
GGGGAGGGGAGGGAAGGGGGAAGGGATGGTGTAGGGGAGGGAAGAGAGAAGGGAAGGGGGGAGGGAAGAGAGAAGGGAAGGGGGGAGGGAAGAGAGAAGGGAAGGGGGGAGGGAAGAGAGAAGGGAAGGGGGAAGGGAAGAGAGAAGGGAAGGGGGAAGGGATGGTGTAGGGGAGGGAAGGGGGAAGGACACACAGACCGTTACGACCTCCAGACCCACCCCCTCCAGACCCACCACCCACTCTAACCATACATAGTCCATCACCCAACAGTCCATACCATCTGACGAGAGGATTGACTGACTGACTGACCAACTAACTGAGTGATTGATTGTTCTGAAGGAATGGTAAACATTATTCCACATTATATAATCATTTCTCATTCATAACTTCCTCTCAGTCTCCCTGACCATCACTTATACAACTAATACACCTCGTCGTTTGCTAAAAGTTAATATTCATATAAAAAACAATTACGGATGTAGATTTCACCCTATTTGTAGTCACTTGTACCAGTCACGAGAGCCAGCTTTGGTAATAAAATATTCTAAAAAAAATTCACGCATAACTTTGTGTGTCATCATCCTAAACACAAACAAACAAACCGAACAAAACAAACAAAAACATAACTCCCACGACAGACGGAAAATATTTATATGAACCAACAACATCTGTGTCCTCCGTCCGTCCATCAACCCCACACCTGGTCCAGAGCAAGATCTAGATCTTGGTCCAGAGAAAGGATAAAAACAAAGGGTGAGAAGGACGAAGTTTTTAGGCCTAACCAGTGGAGTAGAGGTCAGTACTGGGGAGACAATCGTTTACCCTGGGCCCTCACTCACCTCACACACCTACTCCTTTGTGTTTTATTAATATTCAAAACGTCAAGGACACTATAATCAACATTACTATAAACACACACACAAGTAGACAGAACAAAAGCATAACCTTTTTATGTAGGTAATAATAATAATAATAATCAGGTGGCTACTTCAGGTGTCATTTAAGTTAACTGACCTATACATTTCACAACAACAATAACAAGGCTTTCAGTCAATATGCACACACAACACAACACACATATATAGCAGGTAATCTAATTGATCTAAACCGTTGATTAATTCTGCAGCTGGATACACTCAGCACTATCCATCACCACCATTATATAATATTATCACCAACACTTTACAAATAACACCATAATTCACAGTATAACTCAATATTATCATCACTATTATAATTATCACCACCACCATCACTTGACGAACATTGCCTTCACACAAAGTATAATTCACTACCATCATCACCATTAATATTATCACCCATCATATCACCACCATTACTTTCCAATCATCACCCTCAAGCATATAGAATGACGCTACGTAGCCTCCATCACCTGTTTCCCTCACTACCACCACCACCACCACCATGGCCCAGATCACAATACCACTATTATCATGACAAACATCACGTAACTACGGTACCACTTATCATGGCATAACCACTATTTATTCCACCACTACTACCAGCGCCATTAATTCACCAGTACTACCACTACCAATACTACTCTACCACTACAAATACTACTAATATTACTTCAAGACTACTACTACTACACCACTACTACTACCAACACTACTTCTACCAATATTACTACACTACCATACTATACTACCACAACCATTACTCCATCACTACTGTAACCACTACCATTACCACAACCAGGACAACCACAATGTTTAAACCAGCTCCTCCTCACCCTCACCATTTGAACTTTTACTACACTGACGCCGCCAAATTGCTCAATACCAACATTTTGCTAGTTTCTCAATAGCGTCGACCAAAAATAACTATAAATAAACTCCACCACGCAATCATTCCAAGTTCTCCCTACTCTTCTTTCGTTGGCGAAATGGTGGACTACTGAATCCTACAATGTTTGCTACAGGACTGATTTGTTTGCTTTACTGTTTACTGTATACATTCCATTTTTTCTTTCCCTGGCAAACCTGGTGACCTCCAAATCGCCAACATCATTTTTGCCTTTCATTAACGCTACATGAAAGATGGGAATTCACTCAGGCTTCCATCCGAGTTCTAAATGTGTAACATCCCTTTAACTTTCACCGCGACCTATACTTAGAGTAGCCAAAATTTCTACCATGAAGAACTAGTAAAGCCTCCCTTCACTCACTCCCCCCTGGGCTAGAGCATCCGGGAGCTGCACATTCATGTCCTCTTATTATCCACCCAGTTTCTACTTTCTTTCCCTGTTGGTGCGGCCACAGGACACGTGTGGTGAGGGCAAGACACAAGAGGAGACTTAAGTTTTGAGCAACAGGTGGTGGTGGGGTGACCTTTTCATTAGTCCTTTAAGAGAAGCAGATGCATTTATTTGCTTGTCGACGCGAGGCACTCTTGACGTCAAAACGGTTGAAATAAATACTACCTCATAAACACTTAAGTGATCACAGTATATCTTCTGTAACTTTCGACAGACGATAAACGTAATATAAAATTGCAAAAACACAAACTTTTTAAAAGGATAAACTAAGATAAAAGCATAAGACTGGAGGACAGGCTTGGCAGAGTGAAGGAAGGTCTGGTATAAGGTAAAACAATGAAGAACACAAAGGGGCTTTTTTCTTTCGTCGAGGAAAATGATGTGCAATTACAGTATTCAGAGCATATTATGGAAGGAACGTTTTCTTCATAGTATTAACCGATATATAAATTACTCGACCTACATTAATATAGGGTTTTCTAACGTGATTAAAATGCGTCAGAATCGCTCAATCTGATAAATGTATAAGATGTGATCAGTCTCTCAGGGGTCAGAGAAGGACAAGGTTATATGTAATGCTGAGGGTGATACTGTACACAGAGGGAAGTAAGGTAGGCCTACAGTCAACAACAGCTGTCTGGTCACCTCTGCTGTCTGATGGTGAACTCCGATATCCACACAGTCGGGAAAGTGGCGTAAGTAACTCTTTCTGCCAGACTGTTTAACAATAATATTCATGCACACGCAAAGTTATTTTTTTTCTATTCTCGACACTATGATTCGCTGAGCTCCCCACCTGACAAGAGAAGTGCCTGACTAGCACTTTTGGTGGTGAATGCAGCACAACAACAAGAGAGAAAGAGCTGGTCAGAGGGCCGCCGTATGGTAAGAAAAACAAACATGCACCTGGCAATGACGATACCTGATAAGATGACTCCATACTCCATAGATTCTACGTGGAGCCATCGTACCAATCAACCACCATACTGCTTAAGCCACCATCGTAACACTCATCCTCACTGCCTAAGCCATGACTCTTCTATATAGCATAAGGCCTCTCATAAATGCGTCCAATGAGTGTACAGCAACAGAGGAATAGAAGGTATAGGGAAGGGGACCGACGTGGACTACATGACTCACCAATAAACGTGCTGTCGCCTCATCTGCCAAGTCATGAACCACATAAGCTTCACAGCGAGAAAATTTTTTGTGTCTGGTGCTTCGATTTACTATATAGACTGAACGCCGAGCCTCAAGAAGACCTCTGTGAAGCGACAGTGCTTTGGTTGATGACTGAAAGTTGTCAAAGAAGAAAAGGTATCCAATAATTCTATGTAAATAGAAACATAAGGCACCTGCTACGAAGTAAACACGTGTTGTAATTTGTAAAGAGTAAAGTTACTGCTTGAACCACTTAATATTGGAGTCGTTCATCTTTTCTATTAAGGTTTATAAGCTAAATGAATACTACTACTGTGCGTTTAAAGCACTGTATATGATAATAAAAAGTAGATATTGAATCTGAATCATCTTGCCGAAATACTTACTGAGGCTTGTCTGATTACCTTGGATGACAACATGACCGGAAGTTAGATGGTGTTATATCTAATGTGTTACTTAATGATGGCGATTTAAAAGTAATTAATAACAGCATCGTATAAATTATGTTAATCCTGTACTTGTAATAAGAACAGACAGGAAGATAGAATTGTAATATTAGCGAATAGGAGTCTACTTCAGTGCACTCCATCACGACATATGGTGGTGATTTAGGACCCATAGATCTGATCAGGTTCACATACAGTATATCCCAGCACGTCATGGCACAAAATAGGATGGAACGTGACGGTGACAGTTATTTTGCTGTGAAGGAGGATGGGAGACAGCGTATAGCTTATCAACCTGAGAGATAGGTACTCCCAAGCTTGACCTTCACCGCACTACTGTACTGTACTGTACTGTACTGTGTGTATCACTGACTCAAGAGGTAGGTGGCAGAGGGAAGATGAACTGAAACACATGCCACCTTATAGGGATATATAGCACATTGTTTTGGGTGGTAAATCTGGAGCAAATGATTCCTCCAAACTATTCCAGGCAACAGGATACTATTATTATTTTCATTAGGGTCTATTTCCTAGCATACTTTGGAGGACTCGAGGCGCTCCAATCTATCAAACGTATACTATCCCCTTAACCATGACCGAGCCATGAAAACCCACTGAGGAAAAAACCAACTTATAGATGTGGAAGTTAGAGAAATTATAACAGCTCGGTGTGTTGATGGAGAAAATTATGGAGAACGAAGGGAATTTGTTATCGCCACACAACACCAGCAGTGCAGAAGACCAGGTTAAAGGTTCCAGTTTGCCCAGGGTTATGTGGACCATGGCTTGGAGGAGCGAATGAGTTGTCTAGGGGTGTGAGAAAACCTTTACTTATACATCCCACGGCAAACTTCACTGCTGGAGACAGAACACGAGGGAAGTTTATATAAACGAGTATACTGCACGTAAGTTAGATTATATTTACATTCCTCTTACTCTACATATCTTTTCTCTTTTCCATTATTTCTCAGAGGTTGGATGATTATGACAGCTCTCTTCTACTCCTGTATATCGTCCTCTGTCACCTGTTCTTTTCTACAATATATTTTTCCCGACACGTTTAATCAATAATAGTTTAGCAAAGTATATTAATAACCGTTCTTTCAAAATGTAATAATACAAAAATTTCCATTGTAGTAGCGAATACATTTGTAAATTACTTGTCAACTAATGAGATTTTTTAATGAAAGCATCCTTTCTTAATATGCAGATAGATTAGATGCTACCGATATATTATGAAATTTTCTTACACTACTAAAATACATAAATATACAGAATAAAAACACCTACACCTAGAATTTAATATAATAATGCCAGAACTTCAAAATAACTGACTGGAAAGGAATAAATTATTATACTCCAATGAACATAATACTTATCGATAGACTTGACTAGTCTGACCTTGTGGTAACGTTGTGATGGAGGCTATAATTTACCTCTAACAACTTACCAACCAACCACTGTGACGAAGCCAATTATATATATAGACTTGCACATTTATTTTATGGGGATTATTTAGATGTATGTGATGAATTGGAGACAGCGGACTCCTTTAAGGGCCCCTGTGATGTAGTCAGAATATTGGAGGTAAAAGAGTCCTTCAAATATTGCCACGAAACACCACCTAGGCTATATGGAAGATGCTTGCTTCGTAGCATAATCAGGAGGAATCAGAACCACCAATTTTCATACACGATCACAGGGTCCTTAAGGGGGAAGTACAGTACAGTGTTGGTAAATCTGCAGCAAATGATTCCTCCAAACTATTCCAAGCAACAGGTCACCATTATTTTTGTTTATCTGATCCTGTTTCCTGGCATACTTTGGAGGAATCAAGGCGTTCCAAAAGTGTATTACCCCCTTTAAACTGTGTCAACACGTGGTTTCCAGAGGCGGGTCCTTACATAAAATCTCTCTGAGGGTCCTTTTTCAAGTGTATCTGTTTCACGTGTCCACAACTATACTATACGAGTTCAACATACTGTACTCTACCCTTTCCCCCCCTTCTCATCAGTAATACACTCTTATCTCAGGGTTTGTCAGTACCAACACCTGGGGGTACAGACATGGAGAAAAGTTATGCCCCATCCGTCCTTTTTATTACCTCTGAGAGAATAGTCATTACGTATGATATATATTTCTTTAGCCCTCTGAAGGACATTTTTACCTTAAGGGGGGTAACTCACTTTTGTTAGAGTGGAGTGTCTTGATTCCTCCAAAGTATGCCAGGAAACAGGACCAGATGAACAAAAATAATGGTGTTCTGTTGCTTGGAATAATTTGGAGGAATCAGTTTCTCCAGATTTACCAACACTGTACTTCCCCCTTAATTGAATAACCTGAGCCTGTATTCAGCTATGGTTAATGGTAAAAAGATTATTTATATATAAATACTAGAGCAAGGGTCAATTTATTATACAGACTTAAAAACTTCTCTGTTCTCTAGTATTATATAATCCCATGGAGTTGTCTGATATCAGTTACAAAACACGATACTTGCACTCAAATGGGTTAGTTACATCAGAGTTAGAAAGAGAAGGACTTATGGATGTGCCTCTATAGAACTTCGTATCTCAGAACATCCACCCATTTGTTTTATCTTACGGCATTTCAAACATTATTTTTTTTCGCTGGTGGGGAATGGGGGTGGGACATGTTTAAAAGACCCATGGATATATATATATATATTTACACAGTTCTTTCTCTTCCCCTTCTTCACTTACAGAAAAAGTTGGAACTGTAGAGATTCCTTTTGTGTGTGTATGTGTGTTAAGGATTCTTGTATGGTTGAATAGCCCTGTACAGTACATTAGCACTCATTCGTTTTTTCTCCTCGGTAGCCAACACATGATCAATATACAGCAGTCAGCCTACATGTTATCCAAGGCTCGGGTGCACCAACACTTATGTAAGCATTTCGTTTCTCTTCGGGTTGTTGTAGGCAAGAATATTAGTGGCGTTAACGATGGTGTGGTACCAGTATGATGACTCCATAGACAAACTACAGAGCCATAGTTACAATACCATGCCATCGTACACACCATGAAATATCCTGCCTACGGTCCCTCCTCCTATGCTAAGTAAGTGACTTGGGATACCAAATGCCCGGCCAATAATACCATACCGGCCGGTCGTGTTATGTGAACTAAAAGAGGGAAGTACAGTATTGGTAAATCTGGATCAACTGGTTCTTCCAAACTATTCCAAGCAACAGACCACCATTACTTTTGTTAATCTGGTCCTGTTTCCTGGCATACTTTGGAAGAATCAAGGCGATATATTGAACGAAAAGTATTATATCCCCATAAAAACTGGATCCCGCCAGACAATGACTAGAAATACGGGTACATACACACATTGAAACCGGCGGGTGAATGGTAACTTTTTGTGCCTGACTGTAACTGGAGCACATCGCCTCAACCAGGTGTTCTACCCGGCTGTATTGGCAGGTGTGCTGGCTCCTGTCTGTCTCGCCTCTCACCTCCCCACCTCACCCCACCCTACCCCACTCGTCCCCTCCACACCTACAATCAACTGTCTCCCCCTCATCTCCCCTCCTCATTCATATCCACAATCATCTGTCTCCCCCTCACCTACCACCCCTCCCCACCCTTCCTCCACACACCCACATCTGTCTCCCCCTCACCCACCACCCCTCCTCACCTTTCCTCCACACACCCACATCTGTCTCCCCCTCACCACCCCTCCCCTCCTTCCGATTCATCCGCTTCCCAGTTTGCAGTATTTACATCATTGCTTCAGTCTAGTCGGCGGCAACATAATTCATGGAGCTACACAATACAGGAATTTTAAAGAACCGGGGAAATAAATCGCATGTCGAACTAGAGTCTGGGACAAAAGATAACAGAAGAAAATGATCACGCGATAATATTCCTGTAGTCACTGAAAAATATGTATACATGTACGGTATATCTTTTTGAACGTTATTGTTACTGGTATATAAGTTTATCAAACGTTAGTGTTACTGGTATATAACTTTATTGAACGTTAGCGTTAGGATACTGGTATAGAACACTATTCAATGTCAGTGTTACTGGTGTCAATGATATATAATTTTATTGAACGTTAGTGTTACTGGCACCATATAATTTTATTTAATGTTAGTGTTACTGGCATGTTCGGGTCTTAATTCTGAATGTATTACTCGGGAGATAGTAGCTGTCTTTTTTCTAACACTTTTCTTAACATCCATAAACTTTTTATTTTTGTTTTCGAATGGATGTACTCCTGCGTATCGAAAGTTAATAACAGTTTATAATTTCATTTAACCCTCATAAAACATTTTGAGTTCCACCGTAGAAAACATAATTCAACCAACAAAATTATATGAAACCAACATATTACATACATTCTAAAAGGGATTATGAAATACATACATTCAACCCAAATGGTACAGCAACAAAACTCGTATAGTCACCTGGGATTATCAAACATCTTTAATAGTAATGTAAGGAAAGTACAGCATGAAGTACACAATTAGTAGGCCATTGTATACGCTATTTACGTTAAGTATATTTATCGTATTATACACACGTAGGCTAAGTAGGGCAGCGGAAAACACCTGCCCTCATGAATAGGCTTTTTGGTATCCCGGAATGACAACAGATGGCACACTAATATGTAAATGGAGAGACAGCTTATAAGTTCATTAACCCCTCGTTGCATGCGATGGTTTTCCCACATGACGCTACCATGATATAGACCTATTATTATTATTATTATTATTATTAGGCCTTCACATCACATAAGAGGCCTGTCATTGATGGTAAGCAGGAGGTCATCGACTACTCACTATAATGTGCCACAAAACAGCATCTTAAGTTTAGTACCTGAGGAGTGTTATACAGTAACATAGTTTGGAGAATTCAGTAGCCTTTCAATTTACCGTCAAGAGTTCCTCCCCTTCCTGGTATTATGTGGATGGATTCTGTTGGGCGTTGCAGGCAGCAGCTCGTCGCCAAGCCTCAGATTTACAACCACTAAAATTAATCGATTTCAAACCACTTTATCGGTGATGTTTATCCGTCCTGCCTCATTTGCCGCTTGGCACAGCTTCAACAGCATGGTAAAGAATTGGTGCCCACTACATAGCATCCTGTATACTACACACACATAGCCTAGTTGTTTAAGGACCCTGTTACAAATTGTGAATGGGAATTGGAGGCGTCTGATTCCTCGTGACTATGCCGGGAAACACGCTCCTTCCATATAGGTTGTGTTGCTTGGCAATATTTGAAGGACTCACTACCTCCAATTTTCTGACTACATCACAGGGTCCCTTAATCATTCTATATAGCATCAAACTACTATACCACACTTGGACTTCCAACTCCTGCAGCTATTAATTGTTGACCAGTTGTCTTTCCTAACCAGATATTTGGGTGAAGCTTTCTAAATAAAAAAAACTTCCTCATTCCTTTAAAAGACTGCACTGCTGTACACACGATAAAAATAACAATGGGTGCAATTCTCGTGTGAAACATTCTGACACTCCAGACGATGGAATCTGAATAATGTACATTATTTCCCCCAGGGCATCATTTACAGAACCACCAGATCCCTTCTGCTCCATAGATATTTTATCGTATGTATCTGCGTAAATTTTTCATGAACGGGATTGAAGCACAAAACACAATAATCGTATCAGCCAACACCAGATTTGTTAAGTTTAGAAACCATCTCACAAATACCTAGAAAAGACTTAAAAAAGGGAAGTATCAAAGTCCTTTAAAGTACCCAAAGTTATACTATTCCATTTGGCTTCTACCATCTGAGCAGCTCATGAAACTTCCACCCCCCCTCCTCCCTCTACCATCAGCACCCTAACCCCTCACCGCTATCATTCATACCACCACCACGTGATCACCACTACCACACCAGCTAATATCAAGTCTTCATATCACTATTCTATATAGGCTGTATAATATATTGATGTAGTTGTTCGAGCAGGAATTATAAGTACTCCAAAACACCACCATCAATCATCACTCTCATTATCCATTTTTACCGTCACCACCATCACCACCCTCTGCCTTCACCACCATCAAGGCCACCACATCATTCCTCACCAAAGCAAATCCTCCTCCAGTCATCCCCAGGGAACCACCACTTGCTAGAGCCTCAGAATGTCTAGGGAAATGAAAATCTGTTTCCATTTCCGCCCATTTAATGACATACACCTGGTAGACTAAATCAACCCTGGTTTCTGCACAACACGTAGAAATCAAATGTGTGTGATTCTAAGCCTCCCAAAACTCATCACTTTCTTTCCTCAATAATTCCAATTACGGGAATGTAAATAATTGTCCGTGTCTGCCCATTTAATGACAAACACCTGACATAAATAAATGAATATATAAATAAATATATAAACCCAAGGTTCTGGTTTGTCGCATGACACGAGAACTCAAATGAGTGGGACTCATATCCTCGAAAAACTTCTCATTTACAACTTTCATTGACTCCAATTCCAGTTATATTAAGTTATCACACTGCTTGGACAGACAGACTATAACAAAAGACTAGCATCCAAGGCTATAATGCCGCCCCTTAATGAGCTAAAAAGTCACTGACGTTCATTTGTACAGTACTTTTGGGAATTCAAACATTGTCAGCACGAAGTTTGTCTGCATTACTCCCATCTCACTCGAGACTCGTTAAGGTTAACCCTTGACTATGGAGGGGCTTCCTATGGTGTTCAAATCGTCTTGCATTAGTCCAAACATGTTTCGTAACACAAAAGATGTTTGTGGGTTGAAAACAGTTTTTTTTTACCTATGTACGACAGCAGTCCAGTGGTAGTCAAAGATAAATAAAAGTGGAAAATGATGTGATGAAGAACTATTGTCCGCATCTGTACCTACACTAATTACTTTACTCTACCACCAAAGGGAACAGCGACGAAGGATTCAAACCCAGTGGGAGAGGTTCGTCCTTGTCAGTGACGAGATGATCTTGGTCAAGGTCCTTCATCTTGGTAATCCTCTCAACAGGGAGAGAAGAGGATTGAGACGCCACCCCTATACCTACACACACATACCCTATATACCTACCTACACACCCACTTACATACCTTGCCTGCCTACCTACACACACACCACACACACAGGAAAAGTTGCAATGGTTGAGCTACTGTCACTGTTTACTTTACCACACCACAACACTGCGTTCAGGTCTCTTCACTATATACACACACTTTAAGAGTTGTCAATCACTGTCAGACAAAAAGAACTGTACACTCCAAACTATGACTCACACCGACCCTTGTTTCCTTATCCTCGTGAACGTTTCTGAATTATCTTTATACGTCGTTTGATGTTTCTGAATCCCCAGCGTCATCATCATCGTCATCAACATTACAAGACAAAGGCCTTCCGATTCCATTCTCCTCCATTCCCTCTGTCATCAGATACTGTATATATTCTCTCCAATTGTTTTACTTCACTCTTACAGTTTAATTCAGTTTGTTTGTCAGTCAGTCTGCTTCTCTCACCAATATCTTTTACTCCACTCTTCCTCTAAGCGGTCCCACTCTTTAATGTGACACTTTAAGCTGCCAAACGACCAGGCGAAGTGTCGTTGGGTGCAGCAGATACGGCTTAGTAAATAACGACTGAGTACATAGTATAAAACCAGTGTTGCTATACAGAGAAGTGGTTGTCGAAAAACGAGCTCTCTCTCTCTCTCTCTCTCTCTCTCTCTCTCTCTCTCTCTCTCTCTCTCTCTCTCTCTAACTTTAGAACATCGACATCACCGGCTGTATACCTCTCCATTCTGAATGCTGAGAAATAGAGTGTTTGTGTACAATACTTATGAGCGACACGAGGCACACGACTTTTACCCTTAACACTTCTCTCCATCCCCTCACCTCCCCCCCATCACCCACTCTTGAACGGGTAGTGTTGTTGATTATATCCATTTCTGGCTCACACAGTAAATTCTGAAAGACCTCTTAGGCTGCGTGTGTTGGGACGAGGAGAGGAGGCGGAGTTTATTTACAGACCAGGCACAGTCATGGTTACAAGTCCTGTTGCATCTCTTGTCTGTCTGCTGGTGGTGGTGGTGGTGGTGGTGGTGATAGTGGTTCTCTCAGTGACAACAACAACAACAACAAAGCTTTCCCTCACGAACTGTGTTGGGAAGTGATAACATCAACGCTAGCTATCCCTAGTGTTAGTTCATCATGGATCTTCACATCATTTCATATGGGGCACATTCTGACTGCCACTGGATTCTTCCTAACCGTTGTTAAATCTAATAATCTTGGGTTAGTCATTGTGCAAGAAGTTACAAGACGGCACTGTCAGTAAATGGTTCAATGGAAATGCATAATATGTTCTCTACCATAACAAGGGAATAATAATATCTGAAATTAGAATGGACTCACGAACGTCTCTAGAGTATTGAAAGGTAAACGAAAGAAGTTATTACCGTACAACAAAGTATATCACAGTCCACCTTGCACCAGAAAGTGTATGCGACAAACTTTTGCCCATGACTGTACAGGAAAAATAAAAAACTAGAACGTATATATGTCTATCTGTGAACGTGACAAACGAGTGGGTTACAGTGCATGTCCTGAGTGTTTGTTAGTTTGTTTGTTTGCTTCCTTAAACCACTACCACACTAACATACTTAATTAAGGGGGATAGTACAGTATACTTATGGTACACTGGAGAGACTTGATTCCTCTAAAGTATGCCATGCAGGAAACAGGATGAACAAAAATAATGGTAGCCCGTTACCTGGAAAAGTTTGGAGGAACCCGTTGCTCCAGATTTACCAACACAGTACCACCACCCCCATAAAGAGTGTGGTTTCCCAGGCCTGGTGTCAATATAAGTGTGGTTCCGACGTTTTAGTTTTCACACCATCCATCCCGCAGTTCAGTCAGATCCATAATCAATATCCGACGTCACCACAGTTCAATGGCCACCCTCAATACCTACTTTTGTTCCCCAAATCACATAATGTTCAATAACCATTCTCATTAGCTACGTAAGTCATCCCAAATAACACTCACTGTTCATTAACTATTCTTACTACACATATTGGTAGCCACAAATATCGTCACATGGTTTTATTAACAGTGTGTACAGAAGAACACATTTTCCTTCATTAAAGTGATTGTAAATTGTTGGTGCAGAGGGTAATAACAGACTCAGCATCTGCCAGAAGGTGGGTCGTCGAAAATGGAAGACACAGGGGGAGAGAATGAGCTTGTGTAACAGCAGCTTCATCTGTTTGTTTGTGTAACAGCAGCTTTATCTGTTTGCTTCCTTCCTTTCCTAACATACACACACACAGACAGATAAACACAGACACGCACGCACGCCCGCAATCAGTCACAGACACGCATGCACACAGATACGTAACACAGATACACACACACGGACACAAACATACAAATGCATACACACACATATCCATCCACTTTCTGGCCATGGGGTTGCTAAGCAAGAGAACGTGTCCTCCTCACTCCGGTCCTACCAACAACCAAAACAATCCATCAAGCCAGCAATATGGCGAAGGATCATTCCGTCTGAGTAACATGACCAAGTGTGTTTATATCATAATAGTGACACAGTTGAAGTCAACAGTCCTGTCGTAACTTCTGTTCCGTCACTTCCGTACATGATAAACTCTGAAGTCAAGCAGTGTTATGAATGAAGTGTACAGTACCGTCTGGTCGCTTTTTCTGCTTGACTGCAAAAGGATTCAGGGATTCTAATATATTTACCACGAGTTTCCCAGCCGAGAGGTGAACGGACTCTATTTATTTCCTTGAAGGTATCGGAGATTCTTAGTAGCGGGTTCGAAATTCAGCCGATGTTGCAAAAATAACTGTATATAAAAATGTGGTAGAAGGGAGCCTGTGAGTGTAGGTAGACGGGTGTACAAACAGTAACGAGGCGAGACCAAACAAATGCCTTGCGTCGTAACAAAGCGTGAAGGTATGAACAACACACGTGACGCTGGCCTGGGTTTGAATTCCACAGTTTGGATCTTTACGTCATACCACTTCACCCTTGCCTTACTAATAACCCTCTGTTAACACCTCACAGCCAGTTCCCCCACCCACCCCCCACCAACCCCCAGCCAAAATTCTCATCTTAGTACCTTAAGGGGGTAATTCACTTTTGTTACATTGGAGTGTCTTGATTCCTTCAAAGTATGCCAGCCAGGAAACAGGACCAAATGAACAAAAATAATGGTGTTCTGTGCTTGGAATAGTTTGGAGGATTCAGTTGCTCCAGATTTACCAACATAAAATTTCCCCCTTATCACTTTCCCTTCTCTCACCCTCACATTCCCCCACCCACAGCAACTCACCTTCCTTCCCCCCACCCTTACCGGACCCTCTCATTCAACTTCATCCATCATTTGAACTTGTATTCTCTCTACCTACTTGCCAAATACATCCACACATTTTTTCGCCTCTCTCCGCTTTTCTTGTATCTCTTTCGTCCTACTTCCACTGTTTTCGTCTCCTTTTATTTTCCATACACCACCTTTCTTTCATTCTTATTCTGCTTCTGCCTTTCTTCTTCTCTCCCCTTGTTATATTCCTTTTCATTCCTTATGCTTTTCTTTCTCTTTCCTCGTCTCTCCTCTCCCCTTACCCCTTTCATCATCCCCATTCCTCTATTCATTCAGTATCCTCCTCTCTTCCCCCCATTCCTCTCCCCCCTTCCGTATCCTTCTACCCCTCCCCCTCGGCAGACAGAGGGGTTGGCACCACCCTAAGTGAACTGGCACGTAGGAAGCGGAAATATTACACCACTCATTCATACACAGGCTGACGGTGGTGGTGCTGAATGTGTGTGTGTGTGTGTGTGTGTGTGTGTGTGTGTGTGTGTGTGTGTGTGTGTGTGAGCTCTCATGTTAAAGTCCACACACGGTCTCTCCTTGTCAAGCATTTCTGTCTTATTTCTATATTTCTGTCCCTCCTTGAAAATAGTGCTCTCTTCTCCCTTTATCGTTACATTCCTCTTCCTCAATTCATCGTTTCACTCTTCTCTCTCCTACCCTTCCTCTCTTTCCACCCAACAATATACTTCTCTCTCAAACCATTCCTCTTCCTCCGTCCAACGTTACACTCCTCTCTCAAACCATTCCTCTCCATCCATCGTTCCACTCTTCCCTCCTTTGCCTTGCCCCGCCCCTGCCTTCCCTCCTTCCCTCCCCTTCCTGCCGCCACCCAACCCATTACGGAAATTGTAGGAGGAGGAGGTACACACCCACCCACCCACCCACTTCGCATCGTCTCGAGCCTCAAACTGGCTGGAAGGAGTCAGTAAGCTGTCTGGGCAACACCACACCAGGGCAGAAAGGGAAGATCCTGGGGAGAGCGAAGAGGTAAAGGGACAGTAAAGGAGGAATAAAGGAAAAAAAAAAAAGTATAATAGAGTAAAGAAGAAAGGTAAGGTAATATTATGTTTGGAATGGGAAGAGAATTATAACTGAGGAAATGATAAAGGGAAGGGAAGGAAACCTAGCGATAGAGTAAGAAACAATATATCTGTTGAGGCAGGGAGAAAAGGGGGCATAAAAGTACAAGGTATAGGGGAAGGGGCTGGATGAGAGAGGTGCCAGCCATACAGGCGGTAAAGAAGAAGGAGCCATGTTTCCAGGCGGTAAACAATCAGAGAGCCTGAGGTCACGACTGTTTACTCGGGTTTCTCCTATTGTGTGTGTGTGTGTGTGTGTGTGTGTGTGTGTGTGTGTGTGTGTGTTTGTGTGTGTGTGTGTGTGTGTGTGTGTGTGTGTGTTTGTGTGTGTGTGTGTGTGTGTGTGTGTGTACTAGGAATGTCTGTGCACTTGTATACGTGATGTGAGTATATATTTGGGGATGAATGGGTGCTTTTTTTATTAGCACATTATATCCATGTATGTATGGATGTACGTGTGGATGGGCGAGTTTATACAATTATTACTTTGATTGGACAGGTTGTTTAACTGAATGTAATGTATATTAGTAGAGCAATTTGACGCCACATACGTATTTGCGGATATGGTGACATGTATTTTTATGGATATGTGCATGTATAATACTGTGTCCCGCGAGATTATTTACACAATTCCCATCACTCCAAATATTTCACACCCTCCTTTCCTGAAACTTTAATCCACACCACCACTTCTCTCGTATCCTCGTTAGCTATAATTCCATATAATATATTATCTAATTTGCCAAGTGTTAGTCCAGATAAATGTATTTGAGGTTAAGGCAGGGAAGGCTGGAAGGGGAGAGGAGAGATGAGACAAAAAATGAGAGAAGGGAAGCTAAAATATAATGTATAGGAGATGAGAATAGAGATGAAAATACGTGAACATGAATAAGAAAAACCATCTTCCGACTCACCATCATCATTCATCACTATCCACAACTCACCATCATTATCATCCTGGACTCCACCCCGTCACCATCAGAATGACCTTTGACCTTAGTTAATAATGCACACCTGACCAAATGACTTATGATTGCCACGTTTACTAAACCAGAGGGGACACAAGGGGTAAGCTGCCCCCCCCCCCCTCTCTCTCTCTCTCTCTCTCTCTCTCTCTCTCTCTCTCTCTCTCTCTCTCTCTCTCTCTCTCTCTCTCTGTGTGTGTGTGTGTAAATAAGCTGAGTCTAGACCCTCTACAAATGAGCTCATCCATCACCTTATGTCGTACAGTCACGAGCACTACCAAGTATTCAGGTGTATTCGAATATCTTGAGACAATAAATAAATGCACCATAATATCTCCATTGGAATTACTTCCATTGTGAATTGGACTGTTTAAAGCTTCAACCAAAGCTGAATAGTTGCTATTAGTGCTCGTAGTACCTGTACCGTACTTTCCCCTGTTGTTGTTGTTATGTGGTGCTGAACTTGTCTTTCTATTCACCACCCAGCACATCCTACATACAAGTTCACATCACCAAATATATAACCATGTATCTACCTTACATTGGATCTACTGTATCTATCAACTATACCTCGACCCAAATATAAGTTCACAGTACTGCACATTCATAAAACACATTATAGTAATCAGATGCGTTGCGAAATATCAATTTTTTTTTTTATTTTTCAAGACAAATACACACTTTGATTTTCGTATCTACATGTTCTGAGAAATTAGGATACTATATTTATACGGGGGTGAGAAAGTATGCTGACTGTGTTTCTCAGGCATATATATATATATATATAAAAACCATTAGGCTACATTTAATTCTAATGCCCCCCCCCCCACACACACACAAACAAAAGGTACACGAGTAAATTGGAAACCAAGGCACCTAGACTAAACCACCGACCTACCTACCTAGGGTAAGAATAAAGAGATAGAGTACAGAGAAAGGAAGAAAAAGCATAAGGTTGCTCATTAACACATTGAGGTACTATAAAATTATAGCAAGTTAATTTATATAGCAGACCACAGTAAGTAGTACCAATTTATACATTTAGTTCGTATTTAGGAGATTATTTATATCTATGGTAACACTGCTCTCAATAGAACTGAATTATTTAACCCTGACTGCCGGTACTTATATTAATTAAGCTACAGAAAAGAATTGAGGAAACTATAGTAAATAATTTAACCTGTAATTTCGCTTTTATCGTCTTCTCCATTAATCTGCATATTTATTTATTTATTTTTCTTACTCCATAAAAACTACAGGTAGGATAATCAAATGGATAATTATAATTCGGAAATAATCTCCTTAAAATGGGAAAAATGTATGTTATTCACACTTCCCCCACAGCCTACTGGACAAGTTAAGTAAATCAATGAGAGGATTGCAGGTGTTAGAGTGTACCATAAGTTAACTTTATGTAAACTTGTGTATTTTCTGGCAGGTGTAACACTTGTGCCGGTCGAGGTAGGTGTTGGTGAAGAGGGAATGTGAAGGTGGACAGTGAGGGTGAGGAAGAGGAGTGGAAGGTGAAGGTGGACAGTGAGGGTGAGGAAGAGGAGTGGAAGGTGAAGAGAAAGAAGAGGAGGAAGAGGAGTGGAAGGTGAAGAGAAAGAAGAGGGGGTGGAGTGGAAGGTGAAGATGAGTAAGACGAATAGGAAATGAGTGAAGAAAGGAGAGGAAAGAGGAGACGAGGAATGTGAAGAGATGAAAAGAAGGTGAAGAGAAAGATGAAGAAAAAAATAATGAAAGTGAAGCAAGATGAAGAAAAAAAAAAAAAAAGACGAGGAAGGTGAGTGGAGAAAGACGGTCCAAGAACACACACAGCCCTACCGTAACACACACACACACACAAAATATGGAAATCGCACAAATAATACACACGGGAGCGGAGGCATATATAAAGACAAGCAGAAAAATACATTCACAACCACTAAAATACACACACACACAAACAAACAAAACTTTCCAATCCCAACGCTCACCAAATCTCCCCTAAAATAATAATAATAAAAATAACACATCCTACCAACCTATTATAAATATCAGGATAGAGTTAATTAGGATGTACATAATTTTTTTCGGAGTAAACATCCGGTAAAATTAACAAACACGGACAATGAAAGTATCCAAAGCAGCAAGGTTAGCGGAAACTCTCGTGTGCTATAACCCCACTTACCATCTGGATGACCAAGTTGTGGGGAAGGGAGGGAGGGGGCATGGGGAGGGAGGATGGGATGGGATTGGCAGGGGAGGGAGGATGGGATGGGATTGGCAGGGGAGGGAGGATGGGATGGGATTGGCAGGGGAGGGATGGGAAGGAGAGGAGAGGAGAGGAGAGGAGAGGAGGATAGGAGAGGAGAGGAGAGGATAGGAGAGGAGAGGGAAGGGGAGGATAGGAGAGGAGAGGGAAGGGGAGGATAGGAGAGGAGAGGGAAGGGGAGGATAGGAGAGGAGAGGGAAGGGGAGGATAGGAGAGGAGAGGGAAGGGGAGGATAGGAGAGGAGAGGAGAGGGAAGGGGAGGGATGGGGAGAGGGGAGGGGAAAGGAGAGGGAAGTGGAAGAGGAGAGCCACCTAAAATATTCCACAAGAGCAATAAAGTCATCATTAGTGTCTCATTACGGTACATCATATAATTCTACCAATCTCTGAAATGAACTAAGGGAGCTTCCAATCCGCTGACAAATCTTAGTTTTTTATAAGTAAAAAGATGAAAGCGAAAGCCAGCATGAAGGGGGTGAACAGGTCAGCAGTAAGCTATTATACCGGTACACAGCGGGAACAACAGCAGGAAGTTAGAAAGGGTGTCAACGGGACGAGCAGGAGGAGTATATACAAGCTAGCAGTCATGTAGGCTACACACTAGAGGAGGAGGGGGATTTGTAGCAGAGAGGCAGGGTGACAGCAGGGAAGAAAAGTCGAAAGATGGAGACTTGACTAGCCAAAGAAGGAGGTGAGGGTCATTCAGTAGTAGCATACTCAGCAGGAAAATCCCAAAGGTGTCAACAGGAAGGTAAGCAGGAGGATGTGTTGTAACAGTAAAGGAAGGACAGAGGGTGGGTGTGAGCAGGTACTACAAGAGATGGATCTATGCTTTTGTGTAGGCTACATATATAGCGTTATAGTGAGGAGTAGTGCAACACAGCAGGCGAAAGAGAGGGGATGTAAGTAGCCAAGTGGTGTACACAGGAGGAAGAGGAGGAGGAAGGCAAGAGAGGGTGCCAGTAGGGTGAAAGTCAGAACCAGACGTCTGAATCCTCCTCACACCACCAGTGCCACCTCACTTTACCTTCCTGCAGTGAAGCGAGAAGGGCAAAAGTTACCCACATCTAGCAGTGGCTTTTATTGCAGCTACAGAGGCTAAACACATTGTAGTTCACATAAATATTTTCTGTTTGCCTCATGGGCTGATGTACATGCAAAACTGAAAATGAATGTACGACCTATGTACCCTACACTCGACGTAAAAAGAGTCTGTCAAAGGTAATCCTAGGATTCACTTGGATTTGAATAAAATATGCAATATGCAGATCTCCAGCATACTTATATGCAGTGTGGTAACATAATGGAGGCCATGCAGTGATATACTACAAATGAAAATATACTAGCATAAATGTACAAATTCTTTACCCTTTAAATCAAAGTTATATTTATGTAAATGGTAGTTATGTCAACATTCATTACCGATTTCTGTAAGCTTGTGACAGGTATGCAAAACCTATAACGGGGAACTACACTATGAAAATGAAATAAAAATATAAATGGCTGGTGTTTTTGCTGCTACACATGCCAAGTGGTTCCAACTCACACCTGTTGAACCAAGGTAATTGAGCATCATCATCAGGTGAGTAACTTGCCCCACACCACCACCACCAAGAGTGCAGGCGTACTTGGCCTCCACTCCACCACTATCTACACATGTATCGAATCTACTCACATTACCATATTTTCCTCTGTCCTTCAACCTCCCTCCTTGTATTATGTTACACTATGATAACAACCTTATAACTTGTAACTCAAAACGCTTTTCAATGAGCGTGGAAAGCACTTTTGCCGTTCAAGGGTTTAAAACTACAGTATCATAATCAAAACCTAAATCCCTCTCTTTCAAGAATCAAGTTTGCGGTAAAATGTTCAGTACAATATACATCATTTTTGTTTTTTCAAGAGCGTGATTAATGCAAGAAAGACGACAGAAGCGAAATGTTGTCTATGGGTGCTATACAATCTCCCGTAGTAACAAAACAAACACACACACACACACACACACACACACACACACACACACACACACACAAGGAGGGGTCCCAGGCTAATCCCTCCCCTTCGTTGCAACCCACGCTCCGCCACATCTCTGTCAGCTTATTGTACCTCAAATTGCTGGAGGGGTGGCAGGGCGTAGCAAGACACGAGGAGAGAATAGGGTAGATGGAGGATAAAGGGAGAGGGAAGAAGGGGAGATGTATTAAAATGTAGGAAGGAGGAGAGAGTATAAGGAAAGGTGAGAGAGTATAAGGAAAGGTGCGAGAGGGGGAAAGGGATATGAGGGTCAGAATGGGAGGAGACAATAAAAGTGCAAAGAGGTTTAGAGAAAAGGGTGGAGGTTTACGGAATAAGAATGGAGGAGATGCCGTAAAAGATAAGGAAATGGAGAAAAGAAGGGCCAAAGTATCGACGAACAAGAATGACAGACGTAGCTTTGGGAATATCATAAGTAATGATAAGAAAGTTAAGGAAGGTGCAACCCATGTGAATAATGGCGTGGGGAGGGGGGGGCTAGTAGGCCTATGTGCCGAAGGAAAAAGAAACAGAGGGGGAAAAGAGAGAGAAACAGGGTATGACACATTCATTAAAGCTAGTGTGTGTGTGTGTGTGTGTGTGTGTGTGTGTGTGTGTGTGTGTGTGTGTGTGTGTGTGTGTGTGTGTGTGTGTGTGTGTGTGTGTGTGTGTGTGTGTGTGTGTGTGTGTGTGTGGGAGAGAGAGAGAGAGGTGAAGGTGGGTAGGTATGAGAAGCCTCCTGCAGAGTTGCTATGAAAGTACCGTACCTGGTAGAACCTGCCCAGCCACACACTAGTACTACAAGCACCAACACCATCATTAGTTTAATAGTAACCACCAACACTCGTTCAGTAACTATTACCCTCCCGTTCAGTAATCATTAGGCTACCACTACTACCAACACTACCACCCGTTCAATCCACCACTATCACCACTATCCAATACAACCTCATTTCCAACAGCAAAACGACCCCTTTACAAGCTACTGCACCTCTCCCTCCACTTCTGCCTTGCAACTCTAAATTTACACAAGCCAAGGAGTACAACATCTAATATTAAAGATGTGAGTGTGTCTGAGTGCGGATGAGATCAGGGTCCCTCATGATATTATCTTATATACAGAGTGTGCACCATGACCCCCCCCCCCCCTTTCATCATCATTACAACCATAACCCTTACCTCCTGCCCCTTTTTCATTGTACAGGAAAGACAAGAGATTACACATTATATTAATTCTATCTAAGTTTACACACAAACACACACACACACATATATATATATATCTACCTCCCTACACTATAAAAGTCACACCCTGCAACATATCTCCATCCGTTTCCTCCCTCTGCATCCCCCAAATCAAACAAAAATCACACCTCTATACCTAAACAAAATAATTATCCGCTACCGCTGATGTTCTTTACGTAATTAGCCCATTCCCCAACCCGTTTCTCCCCCACCACTGTATCGTACTTCCCACTAGTTCCCCCAACACTCAAAATCACATTCCCCCCCATCCCCCCTCCACACTTGAAATCATATCCCACCACCCATCCCATTCCCTACCTCCAACATAACAACAAATAACATCCTGCTACTTTTTCAACACATACTTCCCACCATTCCCCTCTTCTTCCCTTCGTCCTCCACCGTCTCCAAACAGAAAATCACATCCCTTCCACCCACCCATCCACTCTTTCCCCACCACCCCAGCCAGCGACCTACACATCCTCGCTATGTTCCCCCACCGTCTCCTATCCCACCACCCCAGCCAGTCAGCCAGCCAGCCAGCCAACCATCCTCTCTCTCCCCACCTCCTCCTCTCCCACCACCCCAGCCAGCCATCCTCTCTCTCCCCGCCTCCTCCTCTCCCACCACCCCAGCCAGCCAGCCAGCCAGCCATCGAGAGAGCGTACTGCCGCCACAAGACCGTACTCTGCACCACAATTTGCCTGCCGGCCTTGACTCCTGACCTTCAAGGGGGGAGCAGGCGTGGAGTCTGGTGAGGGTGAGGGCGAAGAGGTGGTGTGGTGACCCGCTGACACCACCTCGCTCGCCCGGGTTCTGTTTTGTGTATATACCGTACTGTATCTTTTTATTCCTCTCTCCTCATTTTCCTTCATTTCACAAATGAATTCCTCTAACTTCCTCAGTCTTATTTACCCAAAACGTCATTCACACATTCCAAACCCCTTATTTCTATTGGTATTGGTAATATAAATCCTCAAATATACACTGACGTCTGTTTATTCTTTCACACTGCAGACAGGAGATTATTCTTGTCGAGAGGATGTAATACTAACCTCGAATTAAAAAAGGACTATACCAATTAACATTCGCATATTCTTAGATAATATGACAAGACAAACACCGGATAATTTAAGACGATAGAATCCCCGCCATCCAGGGGTTAAATGTATATCATATCTGAGGTATGACAAATATATTACTATGGTCTCATAAATTATGTGCATGTGTGGTCACAGACTGAACAAAGCAATATAGGGTCCAACACACAAGCTCCATCTCCCACGTCCCTCGTCTCAAGACCAGATGTGTAATTCCGTGCAAATTGGAGGTCGGACGTCCTTTAAAATGTGTGTAGTACTGTCAGAAGTCCGGAGGGGGGGGGGGGTGACAAGACGGAGTGAAACTAATGCGACTGGTACCACGCTTTAGATTTTTTTTATACTTATTTTTTCCCTTTTTTTTTTTTGCAGAGAGGGGTTGAGGTCACTTTCCTCTCGGTGGTTGTGGACTGAAGCGGCACTGAGCTGTATAGAGATGGGTGGGTAGAGTAAGATGACCTGGCGTTTTCTTCTTTAACAGTTTTCACACACCTGTTTACTGTATTGTCTTGGTCCCTGTTAGTAGTAGTAGTGGTAGTAGTGGTGGTGGTGGTGTTGGTGTTGGTATTCTGATAGCTGCAAGGTGGTGAAGGTGGTGATGGTGTTGAGATTCTGATAGTTGTAAGGGGGTGGTGGTGTGGTGGTAGTAGTCATGGTTGTGAAGTGGTGTAGAGATGGTGATGATGTTGGGTGGTGGTAGGGTGTGAAGTGACGGCAGCAGCGGTGGTGGTGGTGGGGTGTGAAGTGACGGCAGCAGCAGCAGCAGTGGTGGTGATGGTGGCAGTGGAGTGAGAGGAAGGTCAACAATGTAGGTGAGCGGGTGGTAGTGGATGGAACAACACACAGAGCTGGATGGGTATGGGGGAGGGGGGGACTCAGTGAAAGGACATAATGCATAAATGAACGCAATGTATAGCGGTAGTTGGAGTTCAGGTACTATTGTTCAAAATATACACGTTTCACTGTTTGTTCCAATTAATAAACCGCAAATTGTCCTTAAGATTAAACTTAGGGAATTCATGGACTGGATAAGATAATGAAGGGTTGAAGGCTACAGCTTACTTCTTAATAGCCTATGCCAGAAAAGAGATTATAGCAAGACAATCTTTTTTTTTTGTTCTGTAGCATAGCTTGTTGGAATACTCAGCAGCCTATATTAACAGTTAACAGACAAGATCTTAACCCCCATGTATGTTATTACTTAGTTACTTCAAGAAATGAACTACTATAAGTATACGAATGTCTTCACGCTGAGACGATGCGTACAATACTTTAAAATACTCTACCATCCAATAGGTATTATCGAAGGAAATGTAAATGCCCGGCTCATATGTAACTCAACTCTCAATCCATTTTACACACAATTCAATCTACGAGTATTTTCCGTTCCTTACACTCCATCCTACAGCCGGTAACTATTTATAGTACTTTCGATTTTTCCCTAATAGATATTCTTGTACACACTAGAATTATTTACTGGAGGAAAGAAACAACATTTCTCTGGACCTGACCTGTTGCTGCCTGACGGTACATACTTGTTTGGGCTACTGTACGTGAGACACATAATCTCACCTTGGTATTGGACATAAGGGGAGTCATCTCAATACCTGCTGCTCAACACGTGCCACGCAAAACCAACTAATTAGCCAGCCAGCCATCCAACCAACAAAAGCAACCAATCTACTATAATCATCAAGCTGAGAGCTACATTATACGTAATATTGTAACCTACCGACGAGCGTCCCAGTGAGATAACAAGCCATCCAACCACCAACTTACCAGCCTACCAACAAGTCAACCAGCCAACATACAAAGAAAGGCAACCCACCAACCAACCAACCATCTAACCAAGTAACCATCCATCCATCCACCCAGCCATCCAGTAAGCCAGCCAACCTTCCTGCCTGCCTGCCTGCCCGCCCACTCACCTCACCACCAACTTTCACTTCCACTCACCACCTCGCCGCTGGGACTGTGTTCGGCCGCTGATGCAACTAACAGATAAACCAGCTCTCTTGTCTACAGTCCACCACAAAAGTTAACCTTCTCTTTACCAATGGATTAATTTTCCATCAATCGACCAAAAAAACTCTGTCAAATGTTTTTCCCATTCATTTAAAACCAATAAACCAGCTGACTTGTCTACATGTGAGTCGGGGACAAGTCACTCCTACTAAACTTGAATTATTTGGTATGAACTACTGACCTCGACTGTACAGAGATGATTAGAAGTTGCTCAGATAAACCAAACCACCCGTGTCGTTTAAAATAGGGGTCAATCGTTCTTATCCAGCTTTTTTGAACCTGCACCATCCAAACCCGAATGTGACGACGACAAGGGTAGGTTAAACAACATAGATTAAATATCAGTCCAGACACTCGGTAGGAATTTTTGACCACGACAATATAAACAGTAAAGGTGTCAAGTTGTGTCTACTGAATACACCATGTTGACTTGAAGGGGTTTAATATATATGCTATGGGCCAACTGGAGGCTGATGCTTACACAAACTAGGTCACAACACAGATCACACCCAGACAAGTAGGCCTGTTTTGAGAGGGACAGCTTTTTGTTGTAGGGATCAGCAGCCCTCTAAAACGACAACAGTATCTTAATCCCAAACCGATAATTAGACCCTATTTTTAGACTTACGCTGACCATCACCACTACTACTACTACTATCATGTAACAAGTATGCCATCCACACAACCCACAGCCTTCATATACCGTATCACAATTAAGTTAGATTTACTACTCACACACACACCTAAGATGACATGATTGATTGGTGTGGTGAGCAATGAGAGAGTTGAGTAAAGTTGTGACTGAAGGAGGGTAAAGCACCGGACCTGACCCCGGAGCCTCAACTGGCCTATCTAAGTCACTGAAATATTAGCCCTCCTCACTCCCCTGCTTCTCCTCCTCCTCCTCCTCCTCCAGGTTTAGGTCCAGTTTTCCTCCTCTACCTCCGTTTTCCTAACAATATTTTTTTCCTCTCAATACCATACAATCAAACTGACTTGTAAGGACCCATCATATAAATTAGCCCTGTTTCTGTCCCCATCTCCCCTACAATACAATACTATAGTTACCATACAATAATCAAACAGACTTGTAAGGACTCATCAAACATTAGGTCTCTTGCTGTTTAAATGTGCCTTGTATATTACTCCACTTCCTTCTCCTCCTCCTCCACCACCAACTCGAAATGGGGCCACCTCATTTTTTTTTTTTTTTACATATCACTCCCTCCGTACATTCTCAGAAGTCAACACGTGAGTCATTTTACAGTACCTCGCAGGCAATATCTTTTTTTCATCATGTTCTACAACTTTATTAAATGCACACATGCATATACTTTACAGTATAGTCACTCACACTTACAAGCACAAACGCAGGAATGAAAAATACACACACACACACACACTTCAATCACCCATTGAGACACACGTCATGTATTCAAGTCATGGTGGGCTACACAGTCTTGTCGAATAATATATGTCACTTCATTCTCCATTCGCCAATATCACATTAAGCCTCAATCTATCCACTCGCAATCACATTTTCTAAAAACTGGATTTTTTTAATCTTTTTCTGTCCACTTCGTAATACACTCTTACAAGACATCTTATAATAGAATTTTTTCCCAATTCCTGTTCATGAATCTTACAACTCAAGTCCACCAAAATTAAGCACATTTTCCTCTGTTCACTAGTCAGACTAAGTTACCTCTCGTCATGCAAATATCCTCAATCTGACGGATCAAAATTACCCTAAGTATAGCAGACATGGGATGGTGGAAATAGGAGTACACGGAGCAAATTTAGCCTACGGATGGCAAACGAAGAACGACGGAAATAAAGTGCACCAGTGATAGACCTTTCACTTCCTCCCACTGGCTCAGGTGTTGGGGAGGGGGGGGAGAGAGGCACATATACAGTTTCTGATGATATGCATATCTATACTCCACTAAGCTTTCACACTTTTTACAGGTGTCGTGTACCAGAGCCGAGTAAAGAATGCAACAAGAGCTGATCATATTCTTTTCTATTATTATTATTATTATTATTTTTTTTTTTTTTTTGTGCTGCTGTTGTTGGTGGTGGTGGTGTTTTTATAATAGAGGTGTGAACAAGAAACATTATTAAGAGTCCAAAGCCCCAAGTCAGCTTTCGTGTGTATTTCACTGTACCAGATGTCTTCTATCACACACGGTTTCCATTTTTAGGCATTTTTTTATATAAAAGTATTCCATCCAATAACTAATTCAAACCTAGCAGCTAAATCTTTCAACACCGTCTCCATCAAAAGTTCAGAACTCTCTTAATATTCCACTAGTTTCTTTTTTACTCCGTCCACTCCCACCGCTGAGCTATATATATACTTGTGCACACGGAACCTACTTACATACCTGTCAACCTGCCTATCTACCTACCTGTCTGCCGAGTACACTGTTAACAATTGACATGACTGAACACTGGAATACTTCATCACCATTACACTCAACAAGTTTAGGCTACACTATCTCATCATAATACCTACAACTCATTACAGCAACCCTCAATATCTGGACAACGCAAGAAACACACCTAACTTCTGCAATATAATATCTGAACACTACAACGTCCAGAACAAGTGCAACAGTAACAGCGTTGAGTGGGACGGTCTGCTTTGCAAAGCGACGTATACAAAAAATATTACTCCTTGAAGCAGAGAGCCTCGCCCGGCAACCACAAATATATTCCATTTTGGGACGCCTCTCCCTCTATATACTTGACTTATGCGTGACAAGAGCAGCTTCCGCGCAACACAACCACCGTTATCATACACGCAACCTCTCCCGTGTAAAAAAGTATACATGTATTCGCTCCATTCTCCAAGTATGAAACGCAAGCTCATGTAAGAGAGAGAGAGAGAGAGAGAGAGAGAGAGAGAGAGAGAGAGAGAGAGAGAGAGAGAGAGAGAGAGAGAGAGAGAGAGAGAGAGAGAGAGAGAGAGAGAGAGAGAGACTATAGTCGGTAGGTAGCACCACCACAGACGGCGTGGTGCGATCAGCTGTTGATGTAAACAAACGCACCAGATGCTACGAATGGTAAGAGGGTAGGGGGAGGGTGTTGGGGGGGAATGAAGGACTGACCAGGGGGTGGGCCAGCCAGTCAGCCCACTATTTGTGACCGGGGGCGAAGTAGCGAGCAGAGACGGGGAAGGAGGGAGGATGAGAGGAGGGAGGACACGGAGAAAGAGGGATGGGTGGATGAGAGGAAGGGTGAGACTGAGAAAGAGGTGGGGAGGGGGGGGGGGATGAGAGGAAGAGTGAAACGGAGAAGGTGGGTACGAGTCCAAGGGTGAGACGGGAAGGATGGGATAGTACTCGGAAAACTTTATAATGATCGTTGGTTCAAATGGAGGTATCAATGATCAGTGATTCACTGGTCATGGTGATAATTTTACATAAGAAAACTCGACGAATAGATTTATAACTCCAGGCCAATAATCCGGTAAGTTCTCTGGGTTATCCCTCTGTGTAACCCCACCGATAAACATGAGCGTGTGATGTCCGTACAATTTGACAGCCCGCTGAGTGAGGAGTTCGTAGACTTTATTGTTTACACCAAATCCCCGATATATTTAATATTATCAATATTGGCCTTGAAAGCGATGACTACGCAAACTGAGACGCACACCTGATGATTCCTTCTGATAAGTTGCATACTTGGTACAATTTGCAGCTGCAGTCGTTTGAGAACACACACACACACACACACTAAATATGATACCAG
>JAWQEG010005702.1:0-5000 GCA_033782935.1 Petrolisthes cinctipes
TTCATCTCTCTCTCTCTCTTACTTTCCTTCCTCCCATTTACCCTCCTTCCTTCAATGTCTCCTTTTACTGTCACTCATTCGCTCTCTCACCCTTTTATTTTCCTTCCTTCAATGTCCCCTTTCACTGGTCACTTATTCGCTCTCTCTCCCTCTCTTACTGTACTTTCCTTCCTCCCATTCACCCTCATTAATTCTCTCTCTCTCTCTCTCTCTCTCTCTCTCTCTCTCTCTCTCTCTCTCTCTCTCTCTCTCTCTCTCTCTCTCTCTCTTACTTTCCTTCATTGTGTCCTTTACTGCTCACTTATTCGCACTCTCCCTCTCTTACTTTCCTACCTCCCATTCACCTTATTGTCCTCACTCATTTCGTCTTCCCCCCAGAGTCAGTTGGTGGGAACAGGGACGGTGTGTTTGGACTCAGACGTGATGCCCCAAAGTCAGGATTGCCTTGTGTACTCGCTCGGACTTTCGCCTCTCTGGAGCTTTGAGGAGGCAATGGAGAGGTTAGGTTGCCAGGTGAGTAAGTAGTCCTGTTGTTGTGTGTGTCTGAGTGAGATATTATTTGTAAATCACTACTGTATACCGGCAGAATGGTTACGTCCGGAGTTTTTTTTTTTTTTTTATCATTATTTTTTTTGTATGTGTCTGAGTTGGATCCATTTCATTTACTATTAATTAAGGGGGTATATACAGTAAAGTACACGTCAAAAGTTAAGGTCGGGCGGCTGTGTAGTATCGGGTCTATGCAGGTTTCCTTCAACTCGATTTATTAGGGCATTCTGAGAGATTTATAATATTCGTTATCCAGCGACAACTGGCTACTCTTACCACGCGAGTAAGCCTAGTTGACCAGTGAAATGTTTAAATTTAGTAAGCCTAGTGGCCTTGATTTAAGGGAGGAGTGCATTTTATGTATAGATATTTTTACGCATGGATTTTCAATGACAGTTCATTCTCTCATATCTTCAAACAATACCTAGAAGGGTAACAACGAAAGAAGAAATTGCCTCGATAATTACTTTGAATAAAGATACATTAAACTTTAAACGAGGCTAAGCGACATGGACACATCATCACTACCCAAGCTGGAGTCCACCATCCGCCAACTTTGGGATACATTTCCACCTTCACTTCTCCAGAATCTGGCCATGAGTGTTCCTAGAAAGCTGCAAAGGTGCAAAGAGCGTAAAGGAAACACTACAGGCTACTAATTTGCGAGGATAAATGTTATTTGTATAATTACGTTACTATTACATGAAAAGCAAATCTTGTTGACATTTGTTTAACCGCCATGACCTTAACTTTTCGAGCGTACTGTATATAGTACAGTCACGAGCATAAGTTTCTTTACTCCCATGGCGAGAATGAGGTCGAAGTTGTGGTTGGAGACGGGCCAGGCAAACGAACATTGGGAGTCAGTATCTCATAACGGCGTAAAATTTGTTGTATGCAAGTGAACACCTATCGTGACATGAAGCATCATCCGAACATTATGAACTGGTCCATTTTTGTTCGTCTAGTCCATATCCAACCACGACTTCGACCTAACTCTCGCCAGGGGGGTAAGAAACTTATTATTAATTTATGCTCATGACTGTACATTGTTTTGGAAGGTAAATCTGGAGCAAATGATTTCCTCCAGACTATTCCAGGCAACAGGATACCATTATTTTTCTTCATCTGGATTTGTTTCCTGGCATACATACTTTGGAGGAATCAAGGCTCCAATCTTTCAAAAGTATACCATCCCCCTTAATTAAACACTACTGTGATCAGTAAGTAATATAGAACGGTGCTGCAATTACTGTGATGAGGAAATGGTTTAGATGTGATAAAAAAATAAGGATAGAAATATATATACTACGCTAAGGAAATGATAAAAAAGATCCGACGAGTGTTATCTATTTTTCTAGTGTGTCTCTTGATTACAGGTGTACGCGTTTGATGCCCGGCCGACGACAGGTAATCACGACCACAGCGAGGGGGTTCACTTCTATAACCTGGGAGTAGCCGAGGTTAACGCCACCAGGACCGTACAGGGACAGGTGAGGAGGTTATAGTAGATGGTGAGGAGGAAGAGGTGCTGGAGTAGGTGCATGGTGAAGGAAGGATGGAATAGGAGAGTGAAGAAAGAGGTGCAGGAGTAGGTGCAAGGTGAAGGAAGGATGGAATAGGAGAGTAAAGAAAGAAGTGCAGGAGTAGGTGCATGGTGAAGGAAGGATGGAATAGGAGAGTGAAGAAAGAGGTGCTGGAGTAGGTGCATGGTGAAGGAAGGATGGAATAGGAGAGTAAAGAAAGAGGTGCTGGAGTAGGTGCATGGTGAAGGAAGGATGGAATAGGAGAGGGAAGAAAGAGGTGCTGGAGTAGGTGCATGGTGAAGGAAGGATGGAATAGGAGAGTGAAGAAAGAGGTGCTGGAGTAGGTGCATGGTGAAGGAAGGATGGAATAGGAGAGTGAAGAAAGAGGTGCTGGAGTAGGTGCATGGTGAAGGAAGGATGGAATAGGAGAGTGAAGAAAGAAGTGCAGGAGTATATAGGTGGGGGAATGTGAGGAGGAAGAGGTGCTGGAGTAGGTGGTGAAGGAAGGATGGAATAGGAGGTAGAGGAGTAGGAAAATTAAGGAAAAGAAGTAGGGGAAGGAAGGAAAAGGAATAGGAGAAGGAAGAGGAGATACAGGGGAATAAAGGGATGAAGAAGGAAGAGGAGGAGCTAGAGAAGAAGCAATACGAGCTAAAACAAAAAATGGAGAAGGAATAGGAAGAGGAGGAAATGGAGTTGTGTGTGTGTGTGTGTGTGTGTGTGTGTGTGTGTGTGTGTGTGTGTGTGTGTGTGTGTGTGTAAAACTTATAAAAATATAATGTATGTATTATATGCAGAGTATCATTATGGAAAAGACATACTGTATATAGGCGAGGTGCGATGTCGACACTTTTTTATTTATATATTTCTGTTAGTGTGTCCATAACCACGTGATGAGATGTGATGTATCTTACTGCATGCTCACACCTTTAACTTTATATTTTATTATTATTATTATTATTATTATTATTATTATTATTATTATTTTAATATTGAATCTGAATGGAGGTAGGAAAAACTAAATAAAAAAATATATGTGATGTATCTTACTGCATGCTCACACCATTAACTTTATATTTTTATTATTTTTTTTTTTATCGGAATGGAGGAAGGAAAAAAAAAAAATGCATTGGGTTGTGTGAGTGAATTAACTCTGTCTCCACTTTTTCTTCTCCCCTCATAATGAACGTTTTCTTTTATATTGTTTATTCCTTCCTGTAGTAGTTTCTGAAAATCATGGGAAACTCCTGAAAGATCGACTATTTCATTGACTTTCATATACTCTAATTGATGCTAAGAGAGATGAATTTGTTCTGGTCAATGATGTATTTCCACAATCAAATAACCACCGACACTTTCCTTCCATCAAGCAAGTAAATCAGTATCATATCGAAATATAATCATACAACACCTTATGCCAACTCAACACCCCTCAATTATTATTATGAGGTGCTCCAAAATCATACACGTGTTGTTCTTTATTACCAAGATATTTATTACGATGGAAGGAAAGTGTCGGTGGATATTTGATTGTGGCTGTACTTACCTAGAACACAACGAATTAACATCCTCAAATATTCGTTTCTTTAATAAACTGTGTATATCGATTTTAATTAATTAGAATCAGTTAATCTGCAAAAAATAACTCACAAATGTCAAGGTTATAGGATTGAGAATTATTGTCATTTATTGCCCTAAGAATATTTTTGGAAATATAACTAATTTAAGCCACTCAGAGATACCTACCTAAACTTCTGATTCATTCTCCATTATGAAATGAGGAACAAATTCAGGTAAAAGAAATTGCGAAATAACTCTCGACAACAGTGTTTTTTTTTTAGCTTTTGATTGAATGAATATTAAGACATCGAGGGTGACATCATCGGTGACCAAAACAGAAGAAAATTTTATCAATGAATATTTCGATTACTGGCCTACTCCCATCACTGTGCTCTGAAACTTAAAAAATATTGCAATACAAATACTCTCATCATAATGCAACTGAAAATATTAGTGCCGAAAGAATATATTGCAGCCAAAGGAACCGGAAGATCAAAAGCATAATTAGCAGCTCTGGTGATTCATAATTAATGAGGCTAACTGCCCCAGAAACTCTTTGATTAGAGGTATATCGATTAACCATTATGCAGACTTAAAGGAAAGGAATTAATCTAAACGTCATGCACTCATTTGATGATTATTGACTTTCAGTTTTATTTTGTCTAGAGGGCGACTTTCGATTTAGTTTCTATTTACGAGTATAATAAAATGAAAAAAAGTCTACGGGTGTATGTATTAAGATGAGATTCTCTTTTGGGTATATTGCAAGGCTACAAATTTCTCCAAAGTATACCAGACAATTTGGGGACCTGTTTTGTGATGATATAGTTTGGAGAAATCAGAGACCTTCCCATTTCCCCCCCCCCAAAAAAAAAAAAAATGAATCTCCCGTTAAAATAATATAGATTGCTACGAATATTTACATGCTAGCAATTATTTTTTTTACTTTTTTTTTTTTTTTTTTATTTATTCTTTTTTTGCATTGACAGATATGGAACTTTTTTACTCTGAGTGCCATCATGGACAAACTGGGCCATTCCACCTCCCCACTACACTATCTCAGGATGGATGTACCCGAGGAGGAGTGGAAGGTGAGTGAGTGTTGTGGGTCTGGTGGTGGTGAAGGGAAAGTGGGTAGGTAAGTGGTGAAGATTGGTGAAAGGGTAAGTGGTGGAGATTGGTGAAGGGAAAGTGGGAAGAAAGTGGTGAAGATTGGTGAAGGGAAAGTGGTGAAGATTGGTGAAGGGAAAGTGGGAAGAGAGTGGTGGAGATTGGTGAAGGAAAAGTGGGAAGAGAGTGGTGAAGGAAAAGTGGGAAGAGAGTGGTGGAGATTGGTGAAGGGAAAGTGGGAAGAAAGTGGTGGAG
>JAWQEG010005702.1:10000-17500 GCA_033782935.1 Petrolisthes cinctipes
TGGCTTGGCTTGGCTTGGCTTGGCTTGGTTTGGTTTGGTTTGATTTGCTTTGGTTTGTCTTGGGTTGGGTTGGGTTGGGTTGGATTGAGTTTGGCTTGGTTTGGTTTGATTTGGTTTGGTTTGGTTTGGTTTGGTTTGGGTTGAGTTGGGTTGGGTTGGGTTTGGTTTGGGTTGGGTTGGGTTGGGTTGGGTTTAGCTTGGTTTGGTTTGGTTTGGTTTGATTTGTTTGGTTTGGTTTTGCTTGGGTTGGGTTGGGTTGGTTTGGTTTTGCTTGGCTTGGTTTGGTTTGGTTTTGCTTGGCTTGGCTTGGCTTGGCTTGGCTTGGTTTGGTTTGGTTTGTCTTGGGTTGGGTTGGGTTGGGTTAGGTTGGGTTTGGTTTTGCTTGGTTTTGCTTGGCTTGGTTTGGTTTGGTTTGCTTTGGTTTGTCTTGGGTTGGGTTGGGTTGGGTTGGGCTTGGCTTGGTTTGGTTTGGTTTGGTTTGGTTTGATGTGGTTTGGTTTGGCTTTGGTTGGGTTAGGTTGGGTTGGGTTGGGTTTGGTTTTGTTTGGTTTGGTTTGGCTTGGTTTGGTTTGGCTTGCTTTGGGTTGGGTTGGGTTTTATGTGGTTTGGTTTGGCTTGGGTTGGGTTGGGTTGGGTTTGGTTTGGTTTGGTTTGGTTTGGTTTGGCTTGGTTTGATTTGATTTGATTTGGTTTGGCTTGGGTTGGGTTGGGTTGGGTTGGGTTGGGTTGGCTTAGGTTGGGTTAGGTTGGGTTTGGTTTGGTTTGGGTTGGGTTTGAATCGTTCTGTTTTGGTTGTGCTGTATATTACTATATGTGTATTTGACTTGGAGTGTGGTTGGTCGGGCTCAGTGATACAATGGGTCGGGTTGGGTCTGTTTAGATTTGGTTGTGTCGGGAAAACTCCATCCACTGTTACATTCATTGACCTCTGACGTAAGCAAAGGATAAATGGTCTATGAATGCATCGTATTACATGTAGATTTGCTGCAAAACCACTATATCGCTTCCTATCCCAATGTCATCAGGCAGTGTTTCATCTGTACCAGTGCATTTACTACAGTATTATGTCTCACAAACTGTTATGTGTGGTAAAACTAAACAACGCATGCATACTTAGCTGATAAGGTTATGTATTAGTGAAGGGCAGGAGGTCACGGCAATGACAACACTTATAAAAGCGACACAACTAAGGGCCAATTGTCCTGAGAGAAGGAGACTCTTAAGGGGCGAATAGCGCGGCATTATTTAGCGATGAGGAGGCGAAATTAACTTATCTATGAGAGGAGTCAAACCACCTGTGATGGAAATACTGACTGCAATGAAAGGACCAAGTACTATTCAAGGTTTTTTTGTTGGTAAATTGGAAGGTCTCTGATTCCTCCAAACTATGCATCGAAACAGATCTCCTATTACTACCACTGAGGGAGTCTGTTTTTTCTGGTATACAGTAGTTAAGAGGAATCAGTAGTCTTCCAATTTACCAACATGAGAATATCCACTTAATGTTTTTCATGAAAGGTTTGGTGAGGAAGAAATGTATCGCTAACACTGGCAAACTTCCCTCCAACTTGGCCTTCACGCGTATTTCTCTCCTATTCTCCAAGCACAGTCTGCATGTATAGTACAGTCTCTTCCCTGCCTCACACTTTCTTGCTGACATTTTCACAGCTCCCTCTCCTATATATTCTCTCCCTAATCCCCTTTCGTTCCACACATTCTCTCCCTTGTATGAATCCCTTTTCCTGTAACACTATATTTTTCCTCAGACACACACACTCCCTTGCATAAATCCTTTTCCCGTCCCGGTTTTCATCCTTGAGTTAATACCACTCTTTCGCATCCCCCCCCCCCTCCCTTGTATAAAATAATCCCCTTCTCTCACACACCTACCCTTCTGTAAATCCCTATATATGATTTCAAACGCTCTCCCTTGTGGTAATCACCCTCCTTTCACGATATCTCACGTGTGTTAATCTCTCTCACTTAATTTTCGCTTCCCTCCAGTTGCAATCCTTGTCCTTTCTGTAAACTGGCTCTTGTATTCATATCTGGCTTCTTAATTTTCCATGCAGTATTCTTCAGCTTCCGACGAGAGTATTAACTAAGTTTATCTCTATTATCGCACAGTATTCTCTCTTGTTCTCTTCTCTGTGGCTTCTCTTTTGTTTCACACGTCTCTGTTCTCTTTGTCTCCGTCTCTCTTTCAATCCATTCATCTGTTTATCCATCTACAACAACTATCTATCTATCTATCTATCTATCTATCTATCTACCTCGATCTTTTGCACCTCTGATTCTCTTCCCCATCCCTCTCTGCCATCAATACTTTTCTTTTTGGCCACAGACGTAATCGGATATAACGCGGCACTCTCTCATAGGGGACCTAATAACATATCCATCATTCACTCTACTCCGCAGCTCTCACGTGTCACTCTCTATTGGCCTGGGATTTGACTCCTGACGGGGAAATATTTCTCATACGTTTCCATACCTCCTCGGGTGTTGTGATATTTACAGTATATAGATCAAGTAATCGAGATAGGAATTGGTCCTGTTAATATGTGCATTACTCTATCTTTAATAAATTAAGCATTGACAAATCATGATCAGATTAAATCAACTACATATGAGTCAAACACATTTAGATTATTTTCGGATTCATGCAAGAGCCACACTATCTGACTTTTTAGCTGTTGTCGGTATCATCTGATTGGGAAACGTTCTTATGACATTGTGCTATGGACGGGTTTGGGTTTGTAGTGGAGAAAAACGTCCTTATATCTAAACCCACGTCACTATGCTGTTATTTGGTCATAAATGTCCCCTAAATTTTCAGATATATTTCACTTGAGTAAGGCTTAGTATGGCAACATTAACTTTTTCTTTCTTTCTTTATTTATTTATTTATTCGTTTATTTATTTTTTGAAATGAGGAAGATTTATATACAGGGGAATGATTATACTATGTAAATATTTCCTAAAGGTTTCCATTCCCTCTATCTCTGTAGATTTTTCCTACCTGCTCTTTCATAATCTGTAAAAAAAATTTCCTCGTATCATCATTGATCATTTGTCTACATTTCATATCTCCATTGTCCTCCATTAGGGCCTTACCCCTATCCTATTCATCAATCACTCTCACTTCTTTTTATTTGTCCATCTCTTTCATAAGCCCTTTCCTTTATCACGTAAGAGACAATGTTAGTTCATTCACTCTCACTTCTTTTTATTTGTCCATCTCTTTCATAAGCCCTTTCCTTTATCACGTATGAGACAATGTTAGTACAGAACCACCAATGTCAGTGGGACCAATAATGTGTGCACCCTAAGGCAATAATAGAACTGAAGGGGAAGGGAGAGGGAGTAGTAAACATTTCTCACTGGCAGCAGCAGCAGCAGGATTCATTTCGTTCCTGTGTCTGCTAATTTATTTGTCCTCCTCCAGTCATATAGTTAGTGTGTGATTGTGGTCTTGTCCTCTTTGGTCTGTATTGTTTATCTATGTCTGTGGTCTGTTTTAGTTTCTTGGTTAGTGTGTGATTGTGCTCTTGTCCTCTTTGGTCTGTATTGTTTATCTATGTCTGTGGTCTGTTTTAGTTTCTTGGCTAGTGTGTGATTGTGCTCTTGTCTTCTCTAGTCTGTGTTGTTTTGTGTCTGTGGTCTGTTTTAGTTTCTTGGTTAGTGTGTGATTGTGCTCTTGTCCTCTCTAGTCTGTGTTGTTTTGTGTCTGTGGTCTGTTTTAGTTTCTTGGTTAGTGTGTGATTGTGCTCTTGTCCTCTTTGGTCTGTATTGTTTATCTATGTTTGTGGTCTTTTTTAGTTTCTTGTTTAGTGTGTGATTGTGCTCTTGTCCTCTCTAGTCTGTGTTGTTTTGTGTCTGTGGCCTGTTCTGGTTTCGTGTCTGGTTCGTCTTGGGTACGTGCCTGTCTTCTCGTGTGCCATAATATCGGTACTACACTATATTGCAGTTAGTCTGTTGTTGTGAATCTCGGTTAACTCTCTGTCTCCCTGTCTGGCATTCTCTGTCCTTTTTTGTCGTTTTTCTGTCTTAGTTTGTCTCTTTGTCTGTCTTTTTCTGATTGTCTGTCTCTTACACACACACACACACACACACACACACACACACACACACACACACACACACACACACACACACACACACACAAACATACGGAATGATTCTTTTATTTTATTTTTATTAATCAAGGTGAGAACTGAAGGTGGAATCCCTCTCAGTGTTCCCATCTATACAATAAATACATCGAGTGGTCCAGAATCATGTCCAATGTATTTTCACGATTCCTTGACATAGACACCTTGGTAATTATAGCTCACCCATCGCCAATTTTCCCATGATGGTGAAGCTGATGATGCTCTTCTAAATGGGTCGATATTTCAGGCTCACAAAATAATTATTACAGAAAACAAAAGAATCGATTGAGAGCCACAACAACACCAGTGAAATGTGACACCAATTCATTCACTCCCCTTTATCAAATCTACGAAATTCGCAAATCGATCTCTCTCTTATATCCACAATAATTCCAGTAACATTGCTTCATATTACTTGGCGAAATGTGTAAGTCCCTGAACTGACACATAAATATATATAATACCATACCAACGTTGTGTAATCATACTGAGTAGGTATCAACATTCTCTAAGGCAACTACAGTAGTTCTCTTGTAACGTCTGTACTATGTATTTTGATTTTTATCTGGGCTTTCACCTCACCAGCCACTCTCCTCCAATGGGCTAGTTATTTTCTGGCTTCCTTTTGCACCTTCCTTTCAATCTCGTCCAGGTTCATTCTAAGGTATTTGGAGTCTTTATCCATTCAGAGTTTCTCCCCATTCACCACTGTATACTGACGCCACGACTTCCTTCCCAAGCATCACTTTACTTTTGCCAGAGTTCACTTTCAAACCTCGAAGCTATCACTCTACAGATTTTCCTCTCTTTCAGTCTTCTTATATTTACTCTCTCTTCGTTTTCTTCATAAAATCTAACCATCCATATACTTATAATAATTTCATCTCTTCTTTCCGTGTTTCTTTTCTTCTCCTCCACTTCTTTTCCTCCTCCTTCTCCTCCTCCTCCTGTAGTTGACAGTTCCTTGACAAATCAGGTCACGTTTCGGTAAGACAAATGCTTTGGGTTAAACTTGGAGGTAGACTTTGTGTTACCTCCTCTCTTTTATAAAAACATCCTCGCTAGTCTGAGCTTGTACTGCAAGTGAAGAGGGCAGGTCGGGGAGAGAGGGAACCTTCATCTCAGCTATACTTTTCTCTCATCATTGTAGTTGCAGCCCTTCCCCATCAACATCATCCATAGCACATCAACGAATTTCATCAAGTACGGATCCTGCTCATAAAATGCTTCTGTACTAAACATTAACCATTACAATTACGTGAGATTCTCGGATGATCATTGAACGGCTTTTTGAACTGATATTGGCTTGTAAAAGTGAACGGGATGAGTGCGAGTAGCAGGGTGTCTTAAATTCATGGCAATTCAATGACTACTGGCTGAGCTGAGCTGAGCATGTGAGGTCAAAGAGAATATTCTGAACTGTGAATCTTTTTCGTATTTTCCTCACTAATTAATGGAGCAGCAATTACCTTTTCAAAACAGACACCATATTAAAATTTAAACGAGGCCACCATGCTTACCTGGTTGTTGAACTCACTACAATATACTCATAATGTATTGAAAGAGAATGTAGAGGGAATACTTGCTTTGCTTACCCCTTCTATACTTTATACCGTGAGAGTTACCATGATCACCTTTCAGAGCTTTATTGATTCTAAAATACCAGAGAATCAATAACTCTACCCGTCAAGTAAGAAAGTTGTTGTGGAATTCTAAATGAAATTATGATAGTAGTATTCAAACAAATTATGCAAATATTAAGGCAAATTTGAAAAATGCTGGAGTCTGTGGTGGTTGGTTTTAATTTGAATACAAAAATAATTATTGTACCCATGAAGTACTAATTACAGAATAAGTTTATGGATAGTTCATTCATAATTCCACTAAGCACAGTAATTATGCATTGGTACAGCAACATCGCTTCCACGAGAGTTATCCCCTACTACTTTCTTCATACGACCATCTTGCTTTCCTTTCCATCGTCTTCACCTCTCGTTTCATCCTTCACACTTCTCCTTTAATTCCCATTCATCTTTCCCTCTTCACTTCTCTCACTCTCCCTCGCCTTCCTCGCTTTCGGTTTTCTCTTGCTTATATTATCGTCCTTTTATCCACACATCTCCTTTGCCCTCGTTTCCTTCTTACAGTTGGTCTACTCTCCATCTTTTCCTCTTCCAGTTACTGTCCCTCCATCAATACGGCTCTCCTTCCTTACTATCTTCTCCCCTTTCCCTTGGCCCTCACTCTCCTTCCTGTTCCTTCCGTCTTTCCTTCTCCTGCATGGGTAGCCTATACACACTCTCCCTCCTTTCCGCTACTTGTCTCCTGTTCTCCCCCATCTCCTTCACGCCATAACTTCTGTAATACCCAGGGCGCCAGAAACGACCACAAGTTAACTAAGATCAGGTGCGTCCTAACTCGTAGCAACGTACCTGTCTATTTACCAACATGTTACTGGAGGAACGAGAAATATAGAGCTGGTGTTGCGTCGCAGAATCGAAGGGAGGGGGGCACGGAAGTGGTGTGTTTACGTGTGTGTGTGTGGGTGTGTGTGGTTAGTACTGGATAATAATTATACGTCTGGGCATGATGGCAGTGGAGGGAAGCTGTGATTATTATGGGATGCGAGAGTGAAGTTACAGGAAGGACGGGAGGTGGTGTTGTATAGGAAATGATGGATAATATATGAGGTCCCTGAAGATGATGTGCATGGCTGGATAGTGTGAAGAACTTGTGAGTTTGGTGTTGTATGAGAGGACGCGAGAGTACAGCAGTAAAATTATGTGTCCATTCGCAGTAATGTGTTCAGGTATGAAATCAGTAACACGTAAGCGTCGTTTGTATATAACACAGGCTTCAACCAAGTAGAGTTATAAGACTGTGAAGGTAAGGAGAGGCAAAAATTTTCTCTATGGCTTTACATTACTGCTTTATTTTAGATATACATAACATTAATCGGAATTTCCACTGTTTCCTTTGGTATGATATACGATATATTTCAATCAATTAAAAAATCTGTTAAGGCTACATTACATCAAATATAACCATTGTATAGCCAGTATTGATGATGGCATAAATGCTTCTAGTCATGTAATGGTTCCAGTGATGGTGAGGTAGGAAGAGGAGCAGTAAAGGGTTGACGAGGGAAAAGTAATGGAAAGGGGAAGAGAGAATAAAGAGAATGTTGGAGCAGAACCTGGGAGGGGAAGAGTTTTAACTGCTTTCTGATTACCGTGAGACTAGTTGGTAAGGTAAAGCTTGTGGTAAGGATTCAGATATTATTAATTGGTATTTGTTATAACACTTCGTCAATATCCCCTTTCGCTTGTTAGCTGGAGTGTAATTATTT
>JAWQEG010005702.1:22500-37759 GCA_033782935.1 Petrolisthes cinctipes
AGGAGAAACACATTATCCTCTCTCGGTCTTTATAGCGGTGTAATCACTTTAGCCAATCAGCCTTAATTGAAATAAAAGCCTTTGATGCTGAATTACAAAGATTCAAAGAAATTTAAGAATAGTTTTAATCGGCCTACGCATTTTCTACTGAATTAATTAACGTTGCACAGATTTATACCACATTCCCTGTTTTTATTAGTTTTTATTTTTCAATGGTTGTTTAAAGGTTGAAGCTTTTCACAATTTATGGTCAATCAAAACTTCAGAACTCAGGCTACTGAAAATTTCCAACCCACTAAGGTAATTGAACGTAATACAAACTGATTGCAACGTAAGCAAATATGAATCATCCATATATTAAGGGACCCTGTGATGTGGTCAGAAAATTGGAGCTAAATGAGTCCTTCAAATATTGCCACGAAACACCATCTATATGAAAGGAGGGTGTTTCGTGGCATAGGCAGGAGAAATCAGAAGCCTCCAATTTCCATACACGATCACATGGTCCTTAAGGGGGAAGTTTTGTGTTGGTAAATCTGGAGCAACTGAATCCTCCAAACTATTCCAAGCAACAGAACACCATTATTTTTGCTCTTCTGGTTCTGTTTCCTAGCATACTTTGGAGGAATCAAGGCACTCCAATGTAACAAAAAAGAATTACCCTTTTAAACGGCACATATGTGTAAGCTTAAGGGGGTGCGGGAATAGGGGGACAGGCTTGGGGGGGGTGGGGTTAGGGTTTTTCAGTGGGGTTGGGGGGGTTTTGGGGGGTGCGGGAGTAGGGGGACAAGCTGGGGGGGGGGGGTTAGGGGATTGCGGGAATAGGGGACAGGCTTTCTACCCCCCACCCCCCAAGCCTGTCCCCTTATTCCCGCACCCCCCAAACCTGTCCCCTACTCCCGCACCCCCTTAATCCGAGAATGTGATCACGAATCTGTTTCCATGGGGTTTTCTTCAGTCATTTAAAACTATTGTACAGTCTCTCTCT
Organism: Petrolisthes cinctipes; assembly: GCA_033782935.1. Classification (NCBI taxonomy): domain Eukaryota; kingdom Metazoa; phylum Arthropoda; class Malacostraca; order Decapoda; family Porcellanidae; genus Petrolisthes; species Petrolisthes cinctipes. The sequence goes on from JAWQEG010005702.1 coordinate 23,489, forward strand.
CTCTCTCTCTCTCTCTCTCTCTCTCTCTCTCTCTCTCTCTCTCTTGATTAATTGAAGGTGAAGTGACAAATCATAATTTTTAAACTTTGCAACTCAGCAGTCTTTCATTCGGTAGGAAAAATCGTCTGGTCATATGAAGCGAGAATGTAATATAATTTGCAGTCTTGTAGGGATATGAAAATTTTGAAGGAAGTTTTTGATGATCCCTTAATTCAGTCTAGAAATGAAGCGCTTTTTTTTTTTTTTTTTTTTTTTTTTTTATGTTGCAGCATTTTGATTAGAGGGAGGACAAGGCGTGGTCTATATTACGTGAAAATATTTAAGGGTAAACACTGATGTAAGTTTTGATACAAGGCAAATATAGTGGAGGATAAGGAAGTGATCAGTTTGGGAGATCAGTGTCCAGAGTTAATGATGAGAGTAAAATAGGAAAGTGACACGTCGTAAAAACAAATAAAAATTCAATAAAACAAATAAAAAGAGAGAGAGAGAGAGAGAGAGAGAGAGAGAGAGAGAGAGAGAGAGAGAGAGAGAGAGAGAGAGAGAGGAAAAGAACGAGAGAGTGAGAGAGAGGAAAAGAACGAGAGAGAGAGAGAGAGAGAGAAAGAGAGAGAGAGAGAGGAAAAGAACGAGAGACAAATTAAACTCCATAATTTGGTACGGTAGTTCTTTTAGGAGATTTTTCCAGTGATGCACTAATTCGTCTGATTTTATACCAAGTTTATTTAGGCCTATCTGAGACGAAAGATGGATGTATACAGTGCTTTCCTGCTTTAAGAAATGTAGTCTGGTGGTAATAAGAGAAACAAATATGATATAAAAATTCCCATCTCTTGCTTAGCGTTTACGATTGAGAGAGAAGAGGGAGTTGAGGGTAAAAAATAATCTGGTGATATTCTCCGTTGCTCAATAATTATTCGGGGTAAGAAATAGACTACCTTACATTGACTGTTCTTGTGGGGAGTGTGAGATGCTACTGTGTATTATGTGTGTGGTGAAAGTTAATACGCTCTTCAGTAATGCTTCTCCTTTCTCCAGTGGTTGAGTGTTACAGAAAGGATGCAGGACATGACTGTAACACTAATTAAAAATATTTATGTGACGAGTTAATGCTGGGTAGGTAACAAGTTCTAGGTATAATGTTACAAACAAGATAGAATTATAATTTTACGTTTACAAATACAACACACAAAAATCCTTACATTTTACTTTTGTCTTTGCTGTGAGCTACCAGAAATGAGGTGGAAATTTTCTTATCCTGTTATTAAAGATTTTTCCCTACTATTTTTCCCTTGTCTTCGCTGTGAGCTACCTGGAATGAGAGGTGGGGAGAGCCTTTTATTAATATTAAAGATAAATCCTCTCTTTCTGTATACCCTCAGGTGGTTTAACCCTTATACAAAGACGTAGGAAAAACCCGAAGAATTTTTATGCCCTAGTTAATAATTCTATTCCCAAAGGCAACCGCTAATTTACTTGTATATATTTTAAAGCTTGCCATCCCCTCCTCTAAAGGGGAGATTCTTTTGTTGGTAAATTGGAAGGTCTCTGATTCTTCATACTATGCCACGAAACACATCCCCCATTTGTACTATTGAGGACCTTTGTTTTCTGGCATAGTTAGGTGGAATCAGTAGCCTTCCAATTTGTCAACAAGAGAATCTCCCCTTAAAATCCTTCCCTGGTAGCATAATGGCAGTAGAAGTCTGGTTGCTCATGTTTGTCGTTCCTTTCCAATTTATGAATCCACCTCTAATTTTCGCATCTTTTAGTAATTTTGAGTTTCTGCACTGAGTGATGTGGAGCGCAAAGTGTGTTGAATTCCGATAATGTGCTGAACTAATACCGTCGATTCCTAATACGTAAAAGTGTTGCTTCGTAAACATATTAACTCTGCCATTTATATTTTCTTGTTTATTTGTTATGCGCCGACGTGCTTCGACATAAAAATAAATAGGTTATCAAAATCATTATGAAGTACAAGTCGGCCTCGGGAATTCGTACACAGGGCATTTGTTAAAGGGGGTCTTTATTACTACACTAACCTAAATCTAAAAAGTTAGAAGGTACTAGGCTAGCCGACGGGAGAGAGAGGTGGTGTTGGTCTTCCCGCCAACACTGTGTTCGTTCTTCCCTGGTAGCTATGACTTGGTCCTTATCCTTAATTTCTTTAGTTACTTCTTGAGACTATTGCAGGCTTTAGATTTTTAAATTGTATTGAATCTTGTTAAAAAATAATCAAAATTACAAAAAAATAACATGTTTTAACTTTGCTTTCATTTATATTTACGGTGTATCTTGACCTAAAATGAATGGATTCGAACGATACAGTAACTCCGTAGCCTAATGAACAACCAGCCGTATTTTCCCTACTATACACAGTTTTCGCTTGTCATTTGGCAATTATATAATAATATTTGTTATATTATATATTTTATATTATATATATTTGCAACAGTAGTTTGTCTATTTTTTAAAAATCATATCTTTTCTTTTGTATAAGCTTTCATTGACAACTAGTTTTCTCTTTTGGGCTCTCTATACTCAGTAGCCCCTTTCCTTTTTTCTTAGTTGTTGTAGTCTCTCTTCAGTACTCCCCAGGTATTTTGTGTGGATCCATCTGTTGATGTGTCTGCACCCTGTTGGGAGGCTATGACAGCTTCTATAATAATAATAATAATAATAATATTAAAAACATAATAACGTGTCAGATACGCAGAAACAAAAACCCGCTAGGAACCACAGATACAACAATCGTTGGAATATATATATATATATATATATATATATATATATATATATATATATATATATATTTGTAGGGTGCAGGAGATGAGCTGTACCACAAAACCAACCACCGATTTGCCGAAATACGCTCAAATCTCGATCAGCTCGTGTGACCATACAAAGTTAAAATTGCAGGTGAATAATAAAATTGCAGGTGAATAATTGACGAAAAATTGGCTCGTGTGACCGCGCCTTTACTGTAGGCATTGTTCTGCTGACTGATTTAAGTATGAGCCATATAAAATTACTAGAGAAGTTTGGTGTTAGGAAAATGATATACTGGTAGTAAATTTTTTAGTTGTTACGAACCTTTGATGTGACAGTGGTGTATACGAGTTCCTGAGGCCGACTGTACACTGAGGGATCATTAAGGGGATAGTATACTTTTGATAGATTGGAGTGCCATGATTCTTTCAAAGTATGCCAGCAGGAAACAGACCCAGATGGACAAAAATAATGGCGTTCTGTTGCTTGGAATAGTTTGGAGGAATCAATCAGTTGCTCCAGACTTGCCAACACTATACTTCCCCTTTAATGGACGAAATGCTGTATGTATATGAACGTGATTGTGTTCTCAGGGGGCGTGGGAGGAGTGCTGGAGTGTGAAGTGGGTTGGTTCCCGTGCCAGACCGAGGACAAGTGTGTGGAGAGGCGATTCATATGTGACCAACACCCGGACTGCCTCGACCACAGTGACGAGTGGAACTGCAGTAAGTGGTGTACCAGAGATTAAAAAATTCCTGTTGGTTCCTATTGTTTTTGTTACAGATGGTTATTAAGGAAGACAAAACATAAACATTAGTAGAGTAAGTACCAGAGATTATAAAGCCTGTTGGTTCCTATTATATCAGTTACAGATGGTTATTTAGGAAGACAAAACATAAACATCAGTAGTGTAAGTGCCAGAGATTATAAAGCCTGTTGGTTCCTATTGTTTTCGTTACAGATGGTTATTTAGGAAGACAAAACATAAACATTAGTAGAGTAAGTACAATTGGATGTGTGACATTTGTATCTACTCTGGCCATATATATATGCATTTAATTTTATTTATATCATCGGGTTCGATCGGATGCGATATCTATACCAATCTGACTGATACTCTAAACAGTGATTTAGTGATTAGGGTCTGACTAGGAATACGACCATGGGAAATACTGGGGAAGATATAGTATATAATTATATCTTTATGGAGAAATATATGCTAGTACAACCACAGAAGTATATACAGTAGGCATAAATGTGTAGAGAAATGCATGTATAATTTTCTCTCTCTATCTTTGTTTCTCTGTCTCCTAACGACATTTTTTTTTTTTTTTTTTTTTTTTACATTCCCGTTCCTCTTACCCGCCCTCCGTGCAGCTGACCACAACGTCGACAACTTCGTGGACATGTTATTCCGCAAGAGGCCCGATGAGGACTCCGAGAAGAGAAGGGGTCGCTGTGGTGAGACATTATGATTATTCTTGTCCTTGATTACTGTAGAAATTTTTTTATATACAGGATGTCTCAGGAAGGAAATAATTGTCATAACAATAGGCTACTCTTCCCATTTGTTGTTGGTGGTATTCTGCGACTAACGTTGACTGTGAAATTGTTCCTGATTTTCGCAGCTTCCAGAACATAAATTAATGCAAAGTGAGTTAGTGACACGAGCAAGAATTATTTTTCCACTATCCATTTATTGATCGGTTGCTCATTCATAGGACAACATGTATTTATTCTTCAATACCTTTATAATAAATATTGTCAAATCGTGCTTTACTCTCCAGAAACAACCTGTATATGCAACCTGTAGTGGCACTGAATAATTACAAAATCAAAAGTATAATTCGCCTTACCGATTCCCATACTATTATTCGTTTCTCTGTTCTACTTACAATTATATGAATAAACAATACCAGAAGTACGATATCTGACACGTTACTCGCGGGATACCTTTTATGACTCAGAGGGAATGGTCACGAAGGATGAATATCAAATTGTATATCTGTTCACACACTATTCACTGCTGATACACGAAAGTCTATATCCATCAATGCAGCCCTCCTGGCGTTCCTGTCAACACTTCACAATCTCCCCCTTTCACAGCTGCACCTTTCCCATATTCATCACTCTTGTGCTACACCACACGCCTTTATATTTCAATGTTGCTGGCCACAAGAGAGATAACCCTATTGTGTTTCAGTTCACGTACCCAAACCTCCTTTATAGTGGTGGGTTCGGGAAAGTCCATTTATTGTCAGGTGCTGCCACGTTCCATAGTGTGCTGTGGCCCTGACAGACACACACACAAAAAGATGATGAATTTCAACCTCCCATATGACTGTCAATGTTTGGGAACTCTGGTGCACTATCAAATATTCAAAGTTTGATGTTGGCTAAAGAGATGTCGATACCAGGGGTCAATTATACTTTAGATTTGTCCAAATTTTGTATATAAAATGATCAGGAAAAGAGGTATTTTAAAATGAATCCGGATGATCCGACCTTGGCTCTGTCTCATTACCCTCGGCACTTCAATTTTAACAACCATCTTCTCGAAACCTGAAGGAGATGGTCGTTAACAAGACTTGGAAAACGTGACTGAATATCGTATCAATTTAATGAGTATACGGTGATAATTCCTTCATGTGATAATAGAAAAAAATATCTGCTATGGTTGGTTCAAAGGGTAATACAATTTGGGCACATTAGAACTCCTTGAATCCTCTAAAGTATGCCAGGAAACACCACCAGATGAACAAAAATAATGGTCACCTGTTATCTGGAGTAGTTTGGTGGTGGAATAAGTTGCTCCACATATACCAACACTGTACTAACCCCTTAATTAAGCATAACAGTGTGGCAGTAATCACCAATAAGCATGCATTAATTATCACATCCCACTTAATATTAATGAGACCAGAATTAAAAGTCATTGTGAAAACTGTACCGTGACAAGTCAAAGTAATAAACTCTGTATGTGTTTTATATGCTTTTATATTGAGCCAAAAGACACGACTTACTAATTGATTCTCGTTTCCCCTAACTCCTTTTTCCTGGCCAATATTTTATGCTCTCTTTCTCCACACATCATGCCTTTTTCTGGACGCGTTCTCTGTCCCCTCTTTCTCCATGATTATTCTTTTGTATACGTTCTGTTTGAATATGGACTTTTACTCATTTTCTTTTATTAACCTGCATGTCTTCCATTCATATCCTTCTTATTGGTGTTCTTCTCTTTGCCTAATTAAAATTTCTCATTCTCACGCTTATTATGATTATTTGTAATGGTAATATTGTTAATAAAATGCCCCTTCTTCCCTGTTTTATTTTCATGTTCTTCAGTTCAGTTCAGTTGATGGGTGAGGAGTATTGCCTTTCCAACGGCACTTAATGTAACATAATCTTATTCTTATTCATCTTTCCGGTCCATTTTCTTCATCTTCTCACCCACTTCCTTTCTCTCCCTGCCTCTCTACCTTCTTTTTCTTTCTCTCCTTTATTTCCCATTTTCTTCCACTCTCTTCTTTTCTATTCTTTCCCTTCCGTCATTGATTCCCATTCTTCTTCTTCCATCTCTTATTTCCCCTTCCTCTTTCTTTTCTTCCCTTTCACTCCCCTCTTTCCTTATACACCTTCTGTCTCTGTCTCAATCTATATATCCCTCTATCTCCTTTTCTCACACACCTCCTCTCTCTCTCCCCCCCTCCTCATGGCAGAACTGGAGTCGCCCCCCTCTGTCTGCCGTTGTGCTGACCTGAGTGTGTTCTGTGAATCGAGGCGACTTACAACACCACCCACGCCTCTACCTCTCTTAGCACGATACATGTGAGTTGTTTATTATATTATAGTGAATTAAGGACCCCGTGATGTAGTTAGGAAATTATTGGAGGTTAGTGTGTCCATCAAACATTTAATGCTACGAAGCAGAATTTGGAGGGGTCAATAAACTTCCAATTCCACATTATAATTAGACCCCCTTAAATTAAGTATGTGTTTACATCATGTCGTGTCCAAATGTATAACACTATGGGCGACGCTCCCTAAACCTTTCTGAATCCTCCGTTGTTTTGATTCAGTTGTCTGTTGTGTATTTATCCCACATGATATAAATTAAGCTAATAACACAGGTCTTTCTTATAAGCTCGGGAGTGGAAATTGATTCGAGTCTCGGTTTACATGATGTGTAGTTTGTGGAATTTCCTGTTAGCAAGGTTACCTATAGATACCCCAGCGTTAAGAAATAATATATGTACAGCCACAATCAAATATCCACCGACACTTTCCTTTCATCGTAGTAAATATCTTGGTAATAAAGAACAAACACGTGTATGAATTTGCAGAACCTCATAGTAATAATTGAGGGGGTTGAGTTGACGTAAGGTATTGTATAATTATACTTTGATATGATACTGATTTATTTGTACGATGGAAGGAAAGTGTGGGTGGTTATTTGATTGTGGCTGTACAACAACATAACATCCTAACCTGGCCACTTTCAGCTTTATAATATAACTTATTCTTATAAAGTTGTTAACATCTGTGTCACATGAAGATCATTTCTATTAAGGACCCTGTGATCGTGTATGAGACTTGGAGACTTCTGATTCCTCCTGACACTGCCATGAAACACGCTCCTTCCTTATAGGTAATATATTCGTGGCAATATTTGAAAGACTAATTTACCTCCAATTTTTTTTACTGCATCACAGGGTCCCTTAACGCAAAAATACTAAACACAGCCACTTTCCTTTTACATTCAACTTTCTTATTCATAAAATCATTTTCACAGGATCGTGGTGCACTGAACACTGGCGTAGCTGTCTCTAACTTTCTCACTTACGGTAATTCTGTAACGTGTTCTTCATTAATTTTCCTCCATAACTTATTGGACTATTGAATAACCGTCATTTACATATCTCACAGGTTCTTATTCTCTATTTCTTTCTTTGCTACACACACACACACACACAAACACACACACACACACAAATACACACACACACAAATACACACACACACACACACACACACGGATTTTTTTGCCCGTTTAAATGGTTTGATACTTCTATACACACTGATGCACAAAACTCTAAAGAAGTGTCGATGAAAAGTTAAGCCGGGATTCCAAACAGGCTCGCAGGAAAAAATTCTATTCATTAATACGTCTCGCCACTTTTAGGCAAGACGTACTATTATATTATAGGCTACATCTATATTCCACCCTATATACTCACTCCACGCTTGAACACACAGTAGTGACATTAACAAAAACGTACACACAGCATGATCGAATGAAGTTACACCCACATACATTACACACATCTAACATAAAAGGGAAGGCAAAGAGGACTCACTAAAAATATCAAACTTGGGATTCGACCTCTTACATTTAGTGCAGTCCCTCCTTATGTAATGTTTTCGATCCAGGTTCTCTGTCTTCCTTACTCTCGCCATCACCTCATTCCACAACTTAGGGATAACTTTTACATTATAAGTTCGAGAATAATCCTGAGAGAAGTGAAAAATGTTACATATTGTTTACCAAAACTTTTATCGGAATATTCATCTATCTATCTATCTATTTATCTACCAACCCTCAATCTATACATCTGTCTATTCATCAATCTATCTCTCCAACCCTCAATCTATCTATCTGTCTATTCACACATCCATCCATCTATCTAACACATATCCATCCATCAATCTATCAAACAGAAAGCTGCACACATCTCTCCAAGCGCCTCTCATCTCCACTTAGCATTATCCCACTGCAATTCACTTCACTCTGTATCACATTAATCTATCTGTCCTTCCATCCCTCCATCAATCAGAAAGCTGTACACATTTCTCTAACAATCTCGTCTCCACTTAACATTATCCCACTGCAATTCACTTCACTCTGCTTCACCCGTATCCCTCCATCTATCAGAAAGCTACACATATCCCTATAAAAACCTCTCGTCTCTGTTTGTCATTTTCCCTCTGACGTCCACTTCACTCTGTCTGTATCGACTTTATCTCCCAACAGTGATCTCTCTGGCAACAACATCCCTCGTCTTGACGCCTCATCCTTCACCCCGCTGCCGGAGCTCAGAATTCTGTGAGTATTTTATAGCCTTTCGTAATAATTGAGTAATCTCCTTTGATTAATGTCCAACAACTACAGGGATGTGTATTTATATTTGCTATGGTTATAACGATGTAGTAAAGGAGGCTATACTGATTCCTGCAAAGTTAAATATCTGTGAACAGATTACGAATAGCACGGAAATCTGTTTCGTGTCATACTCTGGAGGAATCAATGGCTTTTAATTCGGCCCCCTTAAATTCAAGATGGACAAATAGTAGCCAAATACATAGTAGTAGACTATATGTATGTATGTACAGTCGCGGCACATAGTCCTTGAACAGACTTCCCATTTCACCCTGGTCAAGGACTATGTGTCGAGACTGTACATAACTTAAACCACACTCTTATCCTTGTGTCGACTGTACCTACGTGTTCGGGAGGCATTTTTATTCGGGAGGCCGGGCGGTATTTTCATTTAAAACTTACAGTATATTGTGCTCTGATACACAAGCTGACCTATATTGCTCTCACTATATTTTTACTCGACATTCTATTACTTGACTGAGATTGGATTCGGCCAAGCAAACGCAAAAGTTACTGAAAATATAATTATTAACCCTATGATCTTTTCTCAGCCTCCCTCCCTCTCCTCCTTTCACTATACCGCCTCCCTTCTTTGCCTTATGCCCCTACCCATGCATAACCTTCTCTCTCTAGCCTTCACTACCTTAATCTCTCCTTCCCTTCCTCCCTCCCCTCCCTTTACTACTGCCTATACCTCCTCCCTTCCATTCCTCAGGCTCCTTCTCATTTCCTTATTGCTCTCTTTTACCTTCACCACCATCTCCCTTTCCCTCATAATCTCCCTCCAAGCCCCTCATTTCATTCTTTCTTTATTAACCTGCACCACCATCCCCCCCCCCTTCCTTCATAACCTTCCTCCCTCTCCTCTCCTCACTTCCTTATCTCTTGCCACTCATAATTTTCTTCTACTTTTACCTTCACCACTATCTTTTCATTCTCTCTCTGCACCACCTCTTCCCCTTTCCTTCATAACCTTCCTCCCTCTCCTCTCCTCAGTTCCTTTTCTCTTGCCACTCATAATTTTCTTCTACTTTTACCTTCACCGCCATCTTTTCATTCTCTCTCTGCACCACCTCGTCCCCTTTCCTTCATAACCTTCCTCCCTCTCCTCATGACCCCTTCCTTCCCCAGCGTGGTCATCAGGGCTGGGGTGGGATCGCTGGGGCCTGGAGTCTTCAGTACCATGAGAAAAATAGACGAGATGTAAGTGTTGTTGTAGTTTTCATCCTTCCCTTCCTCTTCTACAGTATTATTATTTTAACTCCTATCCATCCAGTCCCTTAGTTGTTTATCGCTACATTTATCCCCCATAAACAATTCCTAGACCTCATTTATGTCCTCCTTGGTTTTACCTTCACTGGCGGGTCAAGGGCTACGAGAAAAAAAAAAATGAAAACTAAAAAAACTAAAAGATATTTGTGTCTGCAAGCTGTAGGCCTATGTAGCCTTGAATAATATGCTATAATGACTACGCTAAACGGTGCCACAAAAAAAAAAAAAAAAAACAGGTTCCCGTGTACAGATGCTATTTTATGTCACTGTATGTTGGAGTCAGTAGCTTCGTCCTATTTGTCTCTGAGAGCATGATACATATTACGGAAGGAAAAATCCACCTCTGTCATCCTTCCTTTCTCGCGTTTACCTTCCCACCTTTCCATCATATTATCCCATGATATTAGTTAGCTCTTATCCGGGTTTTCTTCCGGGTTTGTCTCTGTCTCTGTCTCTGTCTCTGTCTCTGTCTCTGTCTCTGTCTCTGTCTCTGTCTCTGTCTCTGTCTCTGTCTCTGTCTCTGTCTCTGTCTCTGTCTCTCTCTCTCTCTTTTTTTTCTCATATCCACGCCATTCTCTTGTTTCTTAAGTTTTCGTTCTTGTTTAAGAGTCCAGTTCTTCTCCCCATTTCCCTTCCTGGGTGTATCTATTTTCTTTTTCATCTCACTTTATATATTTCTGTTGTATATTTTCAACACCCGTTCCTGTCTGCATGTTGCCTGACTCCCTTCCACATTTCCCACGTCATTTTCTTTACAACGTCGACTAAAAGGAAGTTACATGAACCTGAGCCCGTGATTGAATTTAGGTCGCCATTAGTATCCACAAAATCCATTACACCCAATCTTGGCTTGGCGAAAATTATTGCACACATTTTGACGTAATTCCAGAGACCATTAACGTCTGCAACAGTTTGTTTGGCTTCATGTAAGTTTGGAAACTCGTGTACAGGGCCAGCAAAATAATAATAAAAAAAATGGACTGTTGTGAAAACTTATATGATTAAAGACTATATATTCAGACTTAAACACAAAGTATTTTCAATATTTTTTCCTGTCATCTGAAAGCCTCCAAATATAGATAAAATAATTTGTCTACAACAGTTGTTTAACTTTTTCAGATAATTTAAATACAAGAAATATAAAGCTAATTGTTTTTCATGTGTCTGTTTAAGACTATCGATCTTAAATTGTCCGCTGGTTAATAAATATAATTACCTTCCCCTAACTCAAGAAGAAATCTCTCAGCAAATAAATGGATAAAAAAAAAAAAAAAAATTATATATATACATATATATATATATATATATATATATATATATATATATATATATATATATATATATATATATATATATTTATATATATATATATATATATATATATATATATATATATATATATATATATATATATATATATATGGAGATGACTTGAGTTAGGTATCCATAACTAATTTAAGTTTTTGCTCGGAGCAAGTGCCAAACAGTCAAATATAGTGGTAGTCAGAGAATAAAAAACATCAAAGTCAGTCGTAGTTTATGGGAAAAAATACCAAGCCACAAAAATATTTCCCCTCAATATTGTTCAGTCAGTTAAATAAAAGTGGCTTAAAGCGCATCACTGGTTTAACTGTGATGTAGTCAGAAAATTGGAAGTAAACGAGTCCTTCTAATATTGCCACGAAACACCACCTATATGGAAGGAGCGTGTTTCGTGGCGAGGTCAGGAAAAAATAAAATATCTCCAATATTCATACACGATCACATGGTCCTTAACTCGAACATACTGTATAATATGATGTCACACTCAGCTGCACAGGTTGTCATGCCTCGGAGCCTTTATCTATTTATTCTACAGAGTCATTACATCGCCATATGGTTCGGAATGGAGTAAGGAATATGTGGGGAAAACCTTGAAATATAGTAATAGTAAAAAATAATAGTCAATGCTTGTAAGAAATTGTGCAAGGCAGATAATTATGTTAACTCGACCTACAGCTGATACCAGGCCTACAACTATTTCTTCAGTATAAATAAATATAAACTGTATATACATTCCTTACATGAGTTATGAATAAGTACAGTAAGACGATGGATAGAATACTGCAAATAAAAAAAGAAAATATGGATAACGCCATGTATCAAAATATAATGAGTAAACTAAGGCATCTCATTATAAATCAAATGAGTTCTAACCAATTACTGACCATGAATCTCGTCTTTCCAGTCACATCACGGGCAACTATCTGGGTACACTGGAGAACGGCACCTTCCTGGGCACGTCCACCCTCACACACCTGTAAGTACACACACACACACACACACACACACACACACACACACACACACACACACACACACACAGTACGAATGAGGACAAGGGTGTCGATGGAAAGTGAAGGATGGCAGGTTAAGGGGAGTAATTCGCTTTATTACATTGGAGCTCCTCGATTCCTCCAAAGTATGCCAGGAAACAGGACCAAAAGAACAGAAATAATGGTGTTCTGTTTCTTGGAATAGTTTGGAGGATTCAGTTGCTCCAGAATTACCAACACAAAACTTCCCCCTTAAGCTTAGCAGGGTGTATGTATGAGGACTGGACATTCTACTGTATATTCTACTTTATGTGAGGTGAGGACGTGGTGAGTAAGAGTTAGGATCAAGGGGGTAGTATAGTGCTGGTAATTCTGGAGCAACGGATTCCTCCAAACTATTCTAAACAAAAGTCCACCATTATTTTTGTTGATCTGGTCTTGTTGCCTGGCATAGTTTGAAGGAATCATGGCACCCCAATGTACCAAAAATACCAATGTACCAAAATCTGTGTTGTTATTAATATTTGCCATGGCATTACAGGTACCGGTAAGTAAAAAAATATATATTGTAGTGTACCGACCTCTTATGTAACCAGACGCCAGAGGAAAATAAATAGGAGGCTCTTTGTACTGACACAGAAAAAGAAATAATTGAAGAGTGACTGGCAAAAACGTGGCTGAGAAGGCATTGTAATCCAGATGCCCGTGACGGATTATGTTCCCCCCACTATCACAGGCCCCCGGGGGTGGTCCAGTTACGCCCAATTAATCTTCTTTGAGCCTCTGAATTTCCCTCTGGTGTCAGCGGCCGGCCAACAAGTGCTTTATATGACTTTACCTCATGGGGTTTGTTTATTGGGTGTGCAAACTCGAACCATCTTCATTCATAAAATATTTGTAGCACTTACTGTAATTTAAATAACCCCGGAAAGCGACTCGGCATTTGCTTCCTTTACTCCATTTATATTTATTTTTTCACCTATTCCAGTCTCTCAGTTCCACAGTCATTCATTTAGTCAGTCAGTAATGTCATATCACACTACTGTATATAGTTTCAGATCTCGTCTCTCTTTGTTTATTCTCTATCCTATTCACATTCACACTCTTGTCCCTCTACTTCTCGATTTCATTTCACTCATTCAGCCTTTCTCACTTACCACATCAGCATTCCCACTTTATTCAACCCCTCTCTCATTTACACATTCCCACACTCGTACAGTTCTACATTTCGACTCCATGCATCCCTTCCCACTGCCACACTCTTATATCACTTCACTCTTCAGTTCCACCTCTCCCACTTTTCACTTCCACCTTCCACTTCACTCTACACTCCATCTCTATTCCAAGTCCACTCCACCTTCACCTCAATCCCACATTAATCCTTCGTGGGAGGGTGGGAGGGGGTCAGTGAAAGTATTAAGCAGACTGGCCAGGTAATCTTATTATCATACGTTCAGCTATATAGAGAGAACAGGGGCTCATGTTCCTCTACATTCCTGTGCATAAAACATTTTATCATGGAGCTATGGATTTCCTTGTGATGCTGTGGGCCACTTATAAGACAAAAATAGGTTATGTACAATGAAAACACACACACATACCGTACACACTTCCATACCAGTGCACAGACCCCCACAAGCAAGTACACACACACTTCCATATCAATGCATAGACCTCACAAGCAAGCCTACACACATGCACGCCTACACACATGCACGCCTACACGCATGCACGCCTACACACATGCACGCCTAC